>VDFB02262125.1:32213-256851 GCA_007258455.2 Sequoia sempervirens | reverse complement strand
GCTTCTATTTGATCTTGATGTTCGATGCTCAAGGATGGAGAGTTGCAAGTGTGGGATACATAAAACTAATCAAATTGACTTGAGTTTTGACTAACTAGTTGGTGTTGGAAATATATGCCTTACTCTCATAGGCTGAAACCTCTAAGATAGGAAAGTTGGTGTGACATGCTTTGGGTCTGGCCGACTAGCAGCTTTGGATCTTGTGGTTTGTACAAGTCGCTGAGACAATGTTTAAGTCATGCCGAAGGAGCTTATCGCTGTGACTTATGACAGTCGTTGTAACCCTATGCCGAGTGGAGATCTCTAGACGACAGACCATTCATATCGTATATCGGGGAGACCCTTCGCCGAAAGACTTACTTCAATGTGAAGTCCCAACGACGAATGAAGTCTCACCGACAATGTTTTCTGTTGAAGCCTTTGTTAGGGTTAGAGATGGCAGATATCTAACAATTAAATACATATTTAATTAATAAACATAGAAACTAAAACACACACAGAATAAATTATAACACAGAGAATTTAACGTGGTTCACCCAATCTAGGCTACATCCACCAAACCGCAGCCATCCAATACTTTTATTATCCAGTGAAAAAACCTTATTACAATCTTTCAAATAATCGTGTTTTTCTTCATACTATAACCCCCATCCAAACCCATTTTTAACAAGCTTAGAAGTTTCTAGATTAGGGTTTTACAAAAAGGGTTATTTTTTCTTTTTTCGTTGATTTTTCCCTTTTTCGGTGATAACGTGAAAAAGTAGGAGAAAAAATTTTCTCGGGGCCTGCCACCCTCAAACCCCCGCTTTTCAGGGGCTGTCGCCCCTGAACCCTCGCCCAAGGCCCGGCTTGGCCCCGGACCCCAGTAAGGATACATGTTGGGGTGTACAGTATACCATGGGCTATACAGTATAGCATGATCAATCGCCACATACCAACAGCCTTCGGGAAGAGTCTTGGGTGTTCAGTAAGAAGTCTTACTAATAGGAATGTCTCACTGACAATATTCACTCGGGGTAACCCGAAGGTCTCAGGAAGAACTCTCAACGACTAAGTGAAGTCTTGTTGAAGGTGGAGGCTTCGGTATGAAGTCTCAGCGACTGATGAAGGTCTTGCCGACGGGGATACACTTGGAGTCTTCTTGGTGACACAAAGACTTCGGTATAAAGTCTTAGCGATGGAAAAAAGTCTTGCCAACTGTTGTTTGGTGCTCGGTATGACTTAAGACTTCAGAGTAACATCTCAGTGATAGCAATATGTCTTGGTGATAGATGAGCACTTCAGAGTAACTTTGAACCTCGGTATGATCTCCTAGCAAAAGCGATATGTCTTGCCAACTATTGAACGTTTCGGTATAACATAAAGGCTCAGTATGATCTCTCAGCGAAAGCGATAAGTTTTAGCAATAGCTCTCTAGACTCGGTGTAACATCTTGTCGATAGTATGGAGTCTTGGTGATATCGAATGCCGGCTTTGTTGGCATCGGGGAGACACAGTTAGTGTCTCACCAACATGCCAACATAGGTTGATCACTTTGACCGAGAAGACCATCCTACGTGGTGAGTATACGACCAATTAGAGAAGGAAAATGGGAACTGGTAGCAGTTGAACTGTTGCGGCTGTTATTGAGAGGAAGCTTGACAGACATGGGCGTCATGGATTTACTCAGAAGTGGTAGATGATGTCTGGTTGGATGGATCGACCAATTGCTATGTGATTGTATGATCAGTGGATGAATTCTATTATGTGAAGACTGTAACGAGGTTGTTCATGGTGAAAGCTGCTGTAAATTGACATTAGAAAGATAAGTTAGAACTCTATTTGTAACCATTATTATTGTAATACAAAGTGACTTCTCTTGGTGTGGTGGGTTTTTCTCTCGTAAGGGTTTTCCCACGTATATCTGGTGTTCATATGTGTTTGTCTATTCCTTTGTTTCTATAATCTCTTTCTAGTGCATCTTAATTGGACTGTAATTGTAAAATTTAAAGAGTCTTTGCATTCTTCCCTGAGGTTTTGATGCTAGGAGAGTTGTTTCCACATCTAGCTTTCCTTACAATTGGGTTGTTACGTGTAGAGGGTTTTACAACACTATGTGGGTTGCAAGTTTCATAACACCCAGTGTTTTCCAACCTGTAATTATTGTAATGAAAACCTTTTATTATTTAGAGAGTATGAGTGTAACAAAAGGCACCTCCAAAAGATATCACAATTTTTACTTAGAGTCAAAATTATGTTTCAATTTCCTCATATGATGGAAAAATAAATGCACAAAATAATTGTAGGTTGGAAAAACACATTGGGTTGTGAGTGATTGCTTATTCTAAGTTGAAGGGTGGAGAGCACGGGAAGGAGTTGTAGGTGGGTGATACATGAAACTAATCAAATTAACCTAAGGGGTGACTAAAAAAAGGGTTTTTATGTGTAGAGGGTTTTACAATAGTATGTGGATTTCAGGTTTCATAACACCCAACGTTTTCCAACTTGTAATTATTGTAATGAAAACCTTTTTTTATTTAGAGAGTATGAATGTAATGAAAGGTACCTTCAAACTTTACCACAAATGTTACTTAGAGTAAAAATTGTGTTTCAATTTCCTCATATGATGGAAAAATAAATGCACAAAATAGTGGTAGGTTGGAAAAACACAGTGGGTTGTGAGTGATTTAATTTTTCTTGTTCTAAGCTCAAGGGTGGAGAGCTTGGGGAGGAGTTGCAAGAGGGGATACATAAAAATAATCAAATTAACTTGAGGGGTGAGTAACCAATTTGCTTGTTATGTGTAGAGGGTTTAACAATAGTATGTGGGTTGTAGTTTTTATAACACCCAACTTTTTCCAACTTGCAATTATTGTAATGAAAACCTTTTGTTATTTAGAGAGTGTGAATGTAATGAAAGGAACTTTCAAATTTTACCACAACTGTTACTTAGAGTAAAATTTATGTTTCAATTTCCTCATATGATGAAAAAAGAGATACACAGAATAATCACAGGTTGGAAAAATATAGTGGGTTATAAGTAATTGCATTTTGCTTGTTCTAAGGTCACGGGTGGAGAGATTGGGGAGGAGTTCGAAGTGGGGGATACATAAAACTAATCAAATTGACTCGAGGGGCGAGTAACCAATTGGCTTGTTATTTGTAGAGGGTTTTACAACAATATGTGGGTTGCAGGTTTCATATAACCCAATTTTTTCCAACCTGCAATTATTGTAATGAAAACCTTTCCTTATTTAGAGAGTTCAAATATAATGAAAGGCACCATCAAAATTTACCATAATTGTTACTTAGATTAAACATTACCTTTTGATTTTCTCATGTAATGGGTATGTGCAGGATCATCATGGAAAAAAAAGGCCCTTAAGTGGCGAAAAATTTAGAAAAATTAGAGTTAGACAACTTGACGTAAAAATTTGAATAAGTTATCTATATTATTTCAAAAATATGTAAGAATAGAATATGTAAAAAATTGAATGTAGTTTCTAAACTACTAGACGGTTTATTACACTAAAATTTATTGGTGAAAATTTGAAATTTCAATGTAGTAGTGAATTTTAAGGAAGAAATAAAGTAGATTATTGTTTGCTCCGTTTCTAATAAAATGATAATATTTTTATAGATTTTAGATATAAGTAAGTTCATGTAAATGCGTTACCATATATCATTTATGGTTACGCCAAAGTAAATAATTCAATTACATGATTTTTTTTACTTCAAAAATCTCTCTTTCCTGTATGCATATCTAACCACCTTAACTTGAATCAAAACTTCGCGTTTTTAATCCCATAGTATGCAAAGGCATGGAATACTTTTCTACACAAAGGGGTTTTAATACATTTGTTAAAGAAAAATCATTCTTTGGGTTTTATTTAATAGCCAATTAAGACAATAAAGAAAACTTTTCTAATCTGGCGCATTTTTCCCACTCATTTTCCGGCCCATTCTTTTTCGAGGGGTTTCCCTGCATTATCTAATTCTCCACATGGATGAGAGCGAGAACAAACAAGAAGAACAGAACAAATAGAAGAATCAAAGAACAGGGAATAGAGGCATTGAGGAACAGAGGCACGACAGTCAGCACGGAGAAAAGTGTACAGTAGACGGCGGTCACGAAGCACAACAAACAAAGATTTTTCAATAACGACAAGGGCCTTTTCAGGCAAGGGGATTTTTAGACGTGGGTCCAGGATTTGGGGCAAGCTACACAATAAAAAGCATCTATGAAAAGAAGGGCCTTTCAGCAACAGGTGTGCCCCACGTTTTTGTCTTTTTTGTTCTGTTTGTCTTTTTTTTTGGTAAATGCTATAAAATTTGGCTTTACACCTGCATATTGCATTTTCTTGATAGTTTTTGATGTATTTTCAGCAAATCCATCTTGTGTATACCTTGTAGCCATTCAAGCCCTGAGATCACATTCATTCAAGGCATTTTGTCAAGATTAAGTCACACGCCTTGTCCATGCTTCCACTTTTTGTTGTCAAACAGCTCACGTGTCATGTCAATGCTTCTTCAATTTTGCATACGTGTCTACCAACGCAATTGCAGCTACAACACCTGAAAATTATAACTCCATCTGTTTTATTTCTTGATAGATGCCCTTACCCTATCCAGAATCTCCCATTTTGGCATAGGCAGAATGGAAGCTGGAAAAGGTAGAGGAATCTGGCCTTACGCCGTTGATCTCATTTGCTTGAGAGTTTGAAAAGCCTGTTCAAAATCTTCCCTTATGTATCTATCTTTGGCTGTGTAGAAATCTTCCCTTCTGCACCTATCTTTCCCTCCTTTTTGTATGCCACAACCTCCTTTCTCTGTTGCACACCCCATCTACCATACCATCTCCCTTTGCATATATATTTTAAAAAATTTAAAACTTCCTCCTCATAATGCCTCCTCTTCTCATTGTCTTTGCATTTTATTCTTCCCTTTGTATTATTCAAAATCTTAGGTATCATTGAATGGTCTTGCTTATAATGTATTGAAAATTCCCACTTAGTTTTGTTATGTGGTCTCCTTAATATGATGTTGTGTAAAATGTAATAACAATTAAATAATCACTCTTCTCAAATGAGTCGAAACCCCTACAATAATATTCAGCACTGGAAGAAATTGTCATTGATTTTGGAATTAAAGATTAAATTAGCAACCCAACGATTGATTTTCCTCGGTTGTGTTTCCATATATATGAAACAGGAAATTAATAAAGCAGGTACTACTTTTGGAGCAGGCCAAAAAGTTCTTGCAGAAGCATTTAAAGTCCAAGGTAAATTGGACATGCTAATGTTAGCTTTGAAATTTGAAAATTTATATACTATTAGATCATTCTTATTCACTTTTAATGAAGAAAGTCAATTTGATCATACTATATGATATCATGCCTAACATTATCCTTTTTTCACTGCAACTCTTGGCTATTGTGCAGGCAATTCAGCTATGTCTTCAAAAAGATATTATGAGGCAATTGATCTGTATACGTTGGCCATATCATTGTTTGGAGATAATGTTGTATATTATTGTAACAGGTATGCATATTCATCTGAAATGTTCCTTTGAATTCTTTATTTTTTGATCTAGCATCATGATGTTTTCTGGTATTTGCATTTTATAGGTAGAGTTATATTATATTACTTTTTTTAAGAGGTTGAAATTTCTTTGTATATGATGTTATTCTTTGATTGAAATGATTTCATGAGAATTTAATTTTTTATGTGTCAGTAGCCCAGATGATACTACATCGCCATCTTTCTCTGAGTGTGGATTTGTATATAAAATAGTTTGTTCATCATGTTTAACCTTTGGTGATTGATTTTAAGAGAAAGCAATATAAATCTTCAGCTTCTCTTATTAAATTTGATTAACATCAATGAATCCTGGAATTATTTCTTATCTATGCAAAATATCTCTGCTTATATGTTGTACTTGAAATGCCTTTTTCATACAACTTTGTGTATGCTGTGTAACTATAAACATAAATGTAATAATAAAAAATAGAATTTTAATATGCAGTACATATTCAAAAGTGGCATATTGCAAACTTACATACACCAAGGCTATGTTTAGGTTGTGTCCTGATGTGCAGGGAGCAGTAGCGTCAACCTGTTTCCTTAGCTTATGATTGAATGCTTGGATTGACTATATTATTGTCTATATTTTGGTAATAATATTGATTACGATGAGCACAAAATCTTTGAAATTTCTCTGTAGGTAATATGCTTAAGAACTTGGTATACTTTGGTATGTTTTCAATCATGAGGGTGGACTCATGGATCCTTGTGGGAATACTTCTCTGACTACCTCAACTTCATGATGGGTCTCTTTGGAACTAAAGGTAGTAGGTTTTATTCATTGTATGCATCCCTAGGTTGGGTATTTTAGTTATTTATCATTTTCTAATCTCATAGCTTCTGATGGGAGGGTGGATTCAAATTCCCTGGAGCGCTGTACGACAAATATGAATAGGCCCGCATAAGGAATGGAGTTAAGTAAGAAGGTCGACAATAGCCAAATGCATAAGAGCAGAGAGGGGCCATGCTGCTTGAGTTTTTGGAGTAGCAAGGTGAGCAACATAAATGAAAGATTAAGGACTCATAAATCAAGATTTTGGGTTTAGAATAAAACCAAAAAGAAATGCACTACATAAGGCCAATAAAATTTGTATAATAGAGGGGAGTAATAAGAGATTTTTAGGTACGCATTTTCAAATGTATTTTGTAAAAGGTTATCTTGAGGCTAAGCTCAATTCCAGGGGAAAGGTAAAATAGAGGGGTTATTACTTACATGAAGTGATGGACTTTTCGAATTACCAACAAATAAATGTGGAGCCGATGAAGGGCAGCCATTAAGAAGAGTAAGGATGGAGCAAGGTAAATGTTGAATACCACGCAGAAAGTCGGATAATGAAGCCTTATTAAAGATATCGGAGAAAGTAATGAGCAGGGTTAGGAAAATAGTAATGACCCGTTTAATTATGAAAGAGGGCTCAAATTAGTTATATTTAGGAAAATCACGAGGAGGAGATGATGAAGTTGGGTGTGGCAGGAATGCGATTTATAATTAAATCTGATTTTCAAAAACTCTGATTGCATTTTGTTGTAAGATTCGCTATGAATGATTTAAATAGAAGAAGGATTTTTCTTTGTTGCAATCTTTTGCTGTATTAATTTGAATGTTGGAGTTAAGGAAGAGTTTTTCTGGTGATTTTGTGTTTGCAAATTTTTTTTGGGCAGAGGGGAGAACCCTCCTTGCACTAATTATTCCTTCTGAACCAATCATTTTGGACCTCTATAACTATTTCATTTTACACCTTAAATATTTGTGCAAAACATCGTTCCTCAATAATTTTTTTATCAAATTAATCAATTTTGAAATCTAACATAATCTTATAACATATCTTTATAAACATTAATGTATAGAAACTCATCTATCATAAACTTGTGCTTCATTTAACACTCATTTTATCCCCAAAAAAATACACATAAGAATTAAAACTATCAAAATAAATTTACATAACAAACTTTGAAATTTCATTGGTTGGTACTACAATTTAGCTAAAGTTATTAGAAAATACAATCCCACTATAATGTCTACAAAATACCTATTGAAGTTTTTGCTTCAGTAGATCTCACTAGTAACATAAATATCATTACTCACAAGGAGTCAATACTAGTAATTCCCCAATAAGTCTCTGGTATTACATAAGCATTTGTTACAGTGAATAAATCCTGCCAGAAATTTAGCTTTTTCTCCAAAACAACATTTTTGAGCAGTGCCCTTAAACTGTTAGAAGATTTACAACTATATTGAGGGAGAAGACAATATGGATGGCCACTAAAGTGTGTGTAGAGAAGAATCCTCCACCATTTCATCAATAATTCTGCACATTATGAGTGCATAGTGCTGCAAGAATTTTACAATCTCTGGAATTAAAATCATTTCCAACCGAATACCCACACCAAACTATGAAACTTGGCTTTGGAGATTTTTCTCACTACCATATAAAATGTTGTGTTTCAGATCTGTGTAAAAATAAAACCCTTCTTCCAATTTGGATATCCATTGATGCCCATACTATGGAGTTCCAGTTAAATTCTTGTAACATGCTTGCTCTTTTGAAATAGATATATGTCTCTGAATTTGAGAGTTTCAAATTCTAGCTTATCAAATTTTGTTTGTGGCAGTTGTTTCTAGTCAAATGCAGCAAAAGATGTTGTGATAGTAAGTTTGGACTTATTGGAACTTTTTCTCATCAAGTCATGAGTTCAAGCAAGCAAGTTTGAGCATGAGTACATATTGGTTTGCAAAAGAGTAGTGAATACTCACTGATTTGGCAAGTCCGCAATCTATGCTATGTATCATAACAACATTCTTTGTTACTAAGAAATGATATAATATCTTTTGAGTCCTAACTCCTAAGTAAAGTACAAAATGTGCTCATAGAGTGGGTGTATATGTGTAGCTCTATTTACAAAAGAACCCTAGCTTGGGATACACTTTTAAGAGTCGTTACTTTCATATAGAGAAATGGCTTGTGGCTCGCTAACATGCAGTTACCACCTTATGTAATTGCTCTTTTTTGAAAGAATATACTGATTTTCAGTGGCAACAGTAATTCTATTTAGCTGCATGCTTTCTAAGATGATAATTTATCAACACTAGAATAGGAACAAATACTTTCAACCATGGTAGCACACAAAATATCTTAGCTTTAGTGTCTGACAGTGAGTTGCTAACTGATTCCTCACATTAATGAGGGGAAAATTGCTTTTTGTTGTGTAAGTGAGGAAGTTGGTGCATAAATTGGAAAATAAATTTAGCCTGTTAGGTAAACTAACATGCTGACTCACTGGGTATATTCCAACCTGCATGTACCAATTCTCCGAATTGTTGTGAAGAGTATCATTTGGGGGTTGAAGTAGAAAAATGTTATGGTTCTCTTAATGTACAATCAACTTTTCATCTTTGGAAATTGCAGCTTATAGGATTATTGATATTGTGTCATGGGTATGTAATTATGTTTGTTGAGGCTAAAGCTATTGCTATAGCTTGCAAACTTATAAGATTTTGAGTGGGTTGTTTTACTAGCAGTTTCTAACTATTATCTATCTAGATAATACCCAATCTTTTTTTCTGCTTAGCTTGAGTTTATAGTGTCATTTTTTTGTGCTTTAAGATAAAAGTATTTATAGAGACAGTACTTTTATTGCGAATGATAAAACATCTAGAAAGTGGTGGGTGCAACTGCATGGAAACCAGAACAAATTATGCTAGCAAATGGCTTGAGGATGGATCCATGTTGATGTACTATTTGTACTGGTGCTATTTGCCTGCTTCAATGCCCCTAAATCTGACAGTGAATGAAAAAATGATGAATTAGGGTCTTGTCGATCGCTTATAGTTATTTTAGGCCATCAACATAAGGGTAAAGTTATTTCCACATGCATTAATAAAAATGATTTAGAAAGTGAGTATATCTATTTGAAGAAGTTGTGAAATTAAAATTGAAGTTACATTTTGTTAACGTCCATGCATTTGAAATGCTACTTTTCCCCACAAAGGGAGAAGCTCCTCAAACAAATATGAATAGAAATGTATCTCCAACAAGGCTTGGATTCAAACATGATAGTTGTCTAGCGAGAAAAAAATAATTTCCATAATCATTAGATCACAATGATGATGTGCCTACTAAAGTGTTTCTTTTAGTTAATGCTTCGAACTGATAGAAACCTTGGTGATTCATCCTCAGTAGCACGGAGGTACTTGAACCAATGGGAGCAAAAGTGTGTTCTTCATATCCAAGATGGTAGAGTCCTAGATTTGTGTAAATAGGTTTGTTATTTGTCTATAACTGATTCTCCAAGGAACATCAATGTATTTATTGCAATAAGTGATGAGTGATATATTCAAAAATTGACATACCACATTAATTGGAACTATTTTGACACAATGCTTGATTGAACAGTAGGAATGACATACATAGAGATCATTTTCATGAATGTATGCTTTAACCTTCTCAGTGCCCTACTATGTAATTCAATACAAATTCTGGCTTCAGGGTTGACAAGGAAAGAGTTATGAATAATACTCAACTTTAGCACTTGTTTTTTGTTGGGTATGAATAATTGTTGGAGGTGAGAAATGGTACTATTTGGTTTGAATACTTGTATTGCATTTAATGCTTTGGGTATTGTTGTATTGACATGGCTAGAAATCTGAATGGTAGGACTAGACAAAGGTTGGAAGGTGAAGATTGCACTTACTTTATGTTATTTGGGGTTGAAGACCTTCACCTTCAATATGCATCTTCAAGTTCAAGTTCAACTTCAAGCCTATATATAAACCCCATGTATGACAATGAATTCATTTCTCTAATGCATTAATTGTTATGCCGTTTGATTCTTTTGAATTGAAAGTGTGATGTGGGTACTGGCTGATGTGTTTGTTGTGGTATTATGAATTATCATAGCATTTTCATAATACTGTGAATGAGATTGCTTTTGCATTTGGTTTTACCATCCAAATAAGATGCTTGGTGAACCTAATTCAAGAACCCAAATTCATCTTGATAAATATTAAATTTCATCAATTTTAACTATCCTTGCCTAATCCAATGAAATCATCTACAAATGTCGAGGATTTATTAATAATCAGGTACGCAACCCCAAATTCTCCAGCACTTCAATAAATCTCTGCTAAATATTATCTAATTTCACGTCGTTATTTTGTAGTAAACTGTAGGGCACTCATCTCAAGCCATTGTAAACATAACCTATTATTTAGTGAACAATTTAGTTGCTTAGGCATGTATTCTTTAACCTTCTTGGTGCCCCGCAATGTAATTTTCCACATATCTGGCAATAATCATCATGTTTATTGGTAATTTAGGGCATTTTGTTTTGTTCCATTTTGGTCTATTATGTTGCTATTACTGTGGCCGCAAATCTATAGCTACTATTTTTTTATTAGCTGTTAGTGAAACAAAAACTTGTTTATATGCTTTTTTGTTTGTGTTTTTATGGCCACTTCTTAGTTTCTTATCAATCCATTGCGCTTTCTATCTTTTTTGATTTGTTGTTAATAGTTTGGCTCAGGCTGCTGAATAGACAGAACATAAAGGTTTTTCCATTATGATACATAAAATTAATAGAACATATCTAGCCAAAAGTCTCTCAACATAACCTTTTACCTTCGAAATACTACAAGCTTAAAAGAATATTTTGGAAATACTATAAACTTAAAAGAATATTTTGAATTAATCAATGAAGAAATTAGCACCTTTGATCATCTTTTGGCAGTCTCTCAAAACAATTTTGTCAAGTCCTGCTCCAAAACTTTAGTTGTTTACTCCATGTGATTATGATGATTTTTGCCAGAATAAATCGGTACAATACAAAATATAACGAATCTCACTATTCCCACAAAATGGAACGCCATTGTTGATTTTGAAGTTAAAGGTTGAAAATATGAAAGAAATGTAATAGACTGTAGACACTATTCTCTGTATAAAGTTCCTATGATTGACCATGCTAATTATATTTGGTCAAAGCATGTAAAACTTTTTTAAGTTTGCCTAGCTATACCTTAAATGGTTTAGTGAGGAAGTCAATACAACTTGAGCAACTAATACATTTAATGACTTTTGAAGTTCAACATCTGCAACTGTCCAATGCTTTGGTTGGTGGTAAAGTCCCCAGAGCAATAATTGAAATAATTAAATCTGATAAGATATAAAAGAATTTCATCTATTTCTTACACTGGTCTATTTCTTTTACAACATTTTATTTCTAAGTTTTAATTTTATTTGTAATATTTTATTCTTAACATCATCTATAGATCTATTAATCTTTTTTAAGTTCCTTTTTTTAGATTTTTTTTTGTAATTATTTAAATTCATTTGTGTAGTATAAAGATATTTAGAATATTTTAATTAGTTTTAGATGTTTCTTAAGTGTCAATGGTTATTTGACTACATTTGTGATTAATGTTGAAAGTTCAAACCCAACATTATTGAAGGGAAACTTGCATTTTGTGTTTAGTTTTAAATAACAACTGCAATAGGGGAGGAAATTCCAAAGATGAAGTATAAAGTATGCTGAAGAAAGTTGAGGAAAAGTAAGTGGATTATTTTTCTCAATTGTTCATGTTTCTCTAAAAAAGATGAAGGTAATAAATTGAAATCAATGTAAAAATTTCTACATTTGCTACCATTTCTGTCAAAAGCTGTACATTTTAAAGTTTTGCCATTGTCACTACAATTTTGTTGTCATGTTTTGCAAGGTATGCATTCATACAGTCATGTACATTTCATTGTTACTACAATTTCTGCATACATTCTACATGGTTTGTTGGGTAAACCTTAATCTACATTTCTACAAATTTCATAGAAATAGAGTGAATGCAAGGGTGATTGATGCTTAAGGAAGTTTTTAGGGTTTAATTTTTTGAATGATTTTATAGTTGTTTTTCAACATAAAATGAATTTGAGTTTTAATTCTTGGTTGATTCTCCAGGTTATATGAATTGCAAAATTTAGCTTGCAAAGGGATCAATAGGAGGCAAGTATTTTTTATTTTGTTTAAAATGATTTTATTTTTTAATTTTTAAATTTTAATTGATAAGTTTTTTATTTATCTATAATTTTAAAATAGTTATTTTTCTTACAATTTCTTTGTCCTAAATTCATGAAACTCTAGCTATTTCATTAATTTTGCTTCAATTTTTTTTTCTTATTTTTAAAAACCTAAGTTGCTATGATATTTGTTTATATAATTTTAAACTCTTAATCACTATTAGTATTTCCTATTCTACTCTGGATGATTTTTTTTTTTAGTTATTCATTCATTGTGGTTAGAGTTTCCATAAGTGTTTTTCTTTATGGAACCCTATAGCTATATTGTTCAAGTGTTTGAACAAAAGATTTTAATTCCCTTTTGGCATCCTTAAATATAATTATAAGCGCATTAGATTAGGTTTACTCATAAAATTAAAATATATGTTTATTGAGATAGTAGATACTCAAACCATGTGATATAAAACATATTTCTCAAACTAATTTGGTTGACAAAATTACTATCAAACATAAGACTTTACCTTTCAAAAATACTTTATAGGTTTCTCCCATCATTATGTTGAGAAGAAATAAAGAAGATACAAGATACAGGTCTATTAGATGATAAAAAACCTATGTTTGTGAAAGTAACTAGACATAAACATATTGAAGCATATTGTGAAAGTAACTAGACATAAACATACTGAAGCATATGCAAATAAATTAAAGCAAGGGGGTGAACTAAAAATGGTTGAAACCTTGATCCACAATGTTAAAATACAGTAGACTAAAAATGGTCAAAGATTGTTCACAAGCTCATTGAAACTTTGACCATCCTTAGTCAATTTACTTGTTTATTTTAGATAGGGATTTTTATTGAAATTCAAAATATTTTTTTCTATAGGAAATTGGTGAAATATATGAAGCTGAAGAAAATTTGGAACTGGCTTTGGAATATATCGAGTGAGGTGTAGAGCTCTATCGAGCTGAAGAAGTTACTAGTACAGGTAACCAGTGCCAACTTAAAGTTGCACAGTTGTAGCCTAGCTTGAGCAGTAAGTTAATATGAAATAAAATATTTGTAAAAGTTTTTTGGGATCACATATTTTCACTTTTGGGCTATCAAATGACCACAATGCAATGGCTACATATAATTGGATTTTTTTTTGGGGTTTGATTTGTAGATTTATTATTTTCAGTTCATGTGTAGAGACTTGTGGATTTGTGGTTCTTTAAATGAATGATGCAAATGGATTGTTAAATCTAATATTGTTTGCTTGTAGGAATTTTTTTCTTTTACCCTATTGATTATCTTAAAGGAAGAATTCAGCTCCCTCTAGAATTGTATCAAAATCTTGAAAGACTGTGCTATGCTCAATATGATCTATAAATCTTATCGTTCATCAATAACGAAGTACAAGATTAGTGGATTATTACAATGAAAGGTTATCTTCCTTTGAGAGGACCAAACACAGGCACACAAGAAGAAGAAAGTTTCCACTCTAAAGCATAATTGTCTAGTCTAGAGAATTGAGTCAACTCATTGTCAAACTACCTTGCCATGCTCGAAAGAGTTATGCCGGTAGTTGGGTATATTCTATTGACTTTTAGGGATATGATTGGTCATAACAGTTGTTCAACTTGCTCCATGTTATGATGTATGTGTTGCTCATGATTGTACGAACAATCTTATAAACTATAAATAAAAAAATACTTATTGGCATTAACTTTCTGAATTCATATTATGGCGCATTATTTTCTTTATTTTTTTATGAACTTTATGTTGTGTATTCGACAACTATTCATTGCTCCCAGCTTCAAAATCATTGATAATTTATGTCATAGTTTTTCCATCACGTTTGGAAAAATAAAAATTCCAACAAATAGGAAGATGATGAGAATTTGAAAACATTGAATGTTGAAAACCACACTAAAAAAATATTTAAAATAAATTGTTTATTTTTTTAATACATTTTTACATATTGTCTCTAGAGAGAGAATGCCTTTAATTCCAAATATTGTCTCTAAAGAGACAAAAATACTTCTATTTTATATTGTCTTTACAGAGACAATTTTTTAAGACAATAATTTGAGACACTCGCTTAAAGACAATATTTAAGACAATACACAACTTTTTTTTGTCTTAAGTTAAGACAATTTATTCAAAAATTGTCTTAAAAATTGTCTTAAAGCCCCCTTTATGTAGTAGTGACTAGTGTTATCCTAATATGGCTACCAGTTCATGATGCAAAGGGCAATGGCATGTAAAATGTGAAAGATAACATGCCACTTGAAAATAACACGCCATGAAAATGTAAAATGTGAAAGATAACAAGCCACTTGAAATTCTCTAGATTTAAAAACTCCTGGTATTATCCTAGCGTTTAAAAACTCGTTTTGTTTATATTCACCCGGCGTTTAAAAACTCCCGCTCTGTTCGTATTCTTCCAGCATTTAAAAACTCCCGCTTTGTTTTTAAAACTTCCATCAGTCCGTCTCCGTAACTTCCGTCATCCTCCCAAACGTCCGTCCTCCGTGCAAGTTGCAAAATAACTGTCTGTTTATCTCCGTTTTCTTCTGCTTGCATCCGGCGACTTCCACGTTGGGCCCCACACTACACCGTGCCATCATGTTATGCATGTTTTCTATGTATGTTTTTTGTGTCTTTGTATGTACATAGGTGTTTTTTTTTTGTCTAGGAGTTAGCTGGATCCTATGCATATACATATACATTATATGTGTATGTACATGCCTTTACTACACACATATATACATATATACATATATATATATATACACTTACATACATATACATATACATATATAACCTTATTACAATTATATTTTTATAATTA
Source organism: Sequoia sempervirens (assembly GCA_007258455.2). Taxonomy (NCBI): domain Eukaryota; kingdom Viridiplantae; phylum Streptophyta; class Pinopsida; order Cupressales; family Cupressaceae; genus Sequoia; species Sequoia sempervirens. The sequence goes on along the minus strand of VDFB02262125.1, from coordinate 241,455 downwards.
TATGCTACCAATGCAATGATCTACCACCATCTTTAATTTTAATTGAATTTATCTATAAATCTAAAATCTAATTATACATATACATATAACCTTATTACAATTATAACCTTATTACAATTATATTTTTATAATTATATGCTACCAATGCAATGATCTACCACCATCTTTAATTTTAATTGAATTTATCTGTAAATCCAAAATCTAATGTTATTTTATATTTAAGTATGTTTATGAAAGTGGCTCAAATAATTGCTGTGCAGATGGTGTACAATCAACTCAACCTCTGTACTTTCCTTTCAAAAGAAAGAATATTGTGATTATCCATTCTCTTCAATATTTTTCTATAAAAATATAAATCATTTGCCTTTTGAAATGGAGATCTTTTGCATGCCTTGCTCTTTGGAATATTTTGGTTGGGATTTTAAAACATTATTATCCTGAATTATATAAAAACTCAACCCTCTCTCCACTTTGAGTGCTTTTGTTTCGGATGCACTGCATGTGTTCCCTGCCATTCTTGATTGGGCAAAAATGTTAAGAAGGCGAGCTTTATTTGGTTTGGATAGGCGTGATCTCCACCACCACAAACATCCGTTTCACCTACGGCTATGACCAAGTAAACGGTGCCGACCAACGACCTCAACGTTGACAGAAATAATAGCCACACGTTAATCTACATTAAATTTCTTCACAACTTCCTCTGTTTCTGTCATTCGCCCTATGATCATACTTCCCAGTAGAGAAATTGGCAGAACTTGAATAATGGGGAGCCCCCTGTTCATATTTGGAGGCATTGTGCTGCTGTTTGGTTGGGATGCAGCTGCACAGACTTCGAATTCAATCTATCCTCTAAATTTCACGGAAGGGGATGCCAAAACTTATAAATTCTGCAACAGCCTGAGTTTAGGAGCTTCTCTGTCATATAACTACCATGTACAGAATGGATCGTTAGACATAGCTTTCAAGGCCGCCCCTCCTGCTCCTGGGGGGTGGGTAGGTTGGGGGATTAACCCAAAAGAGCAAAAGATGGTTGGAACACAGGCTTTGATTGCCTTTCTATCGACTAGTGGATCAACTTTTATCGACACTTATAATGTGTCCTCTATATCTTCTACTTTCAATCCTTCAAGTATTAGCCTCAATGTGACCAGCAAGAGTGCTGTGTATGAGAGTAGCAGTAGCAGTGCGAAGATAACAATATTTGCATCCTTGGTACTTGATTCCAACCAAACCACTATTAATCAGGTGTGGCAAGTGAGCAGCTCAGTCAAGGACTTCAGCCCTGGCGCGCACAGTTTTGAGGCAGCCAATCTCAACAGTTTAGGGACTCTCGATCTCCAAAGCGCAGTCACCTCTTCTCCTTCTGTAAGTATTGCATTTTAAAGCATCCGTTTTTTCATTTTAATGCCTCTTGTAAAGGTATATTTAGAGAACAAAGCCATCAAGATCCAGGTGAGAAGGGAGGTTGACTGTGTCTATATAGATTATACATAGAGAGAGTTTAAAGGGTCTCATTTTACTTTGGTATTTTGATTTTGGTTTAAATTATTTTTATAAGGCTGCAATGAAAGTTTCAATAGATATAGAGTTAGGTGTGGGATTTTATTTATTTTGTTTTAGATTAGTTTTTTTTATCGTTTTGAAAAGTTAAATTGAACAGTTCAAACATGTGTTGAGGTGAGCCTATATCACAATTTTTCAGCCCTTTCTTAAAAATTCATTTGTTAAACCTTTTTTTGAAAAACCCAACTAAAGAGTTTGAAGGAATGGATAATATGTTTTCTTTGAAAATTAAAGTGTTCAAACATGTCTAGAACCACTATACATATTAATTATCCCATTGTATGTGCTAGAGAATGATTCAATTATTTTTATTTATATCACAGCCTTTGGTTTAATAGACTTGATGTTTAATTATTATTCTCAAAATTCAATTACAACATTATAATTGTATAAATTATAATATTTTTATTGTTACAAATAACTAATCTCAATCAAAACTCATTTTATACCAAATTCATTATTTGTATATTAAGATGAATTTAAACCCTTTACATTCTAATCTAATATTTAACTTTCTATAAACCTCTCTTTGTAAATTGAGACCAAAAGAACATCCACTATTGAGAGTCAATCTTCTTGTCCATAACATTCTTGTTATGTATTGAAGCCCGGTCACCTGTTGGCTTTCCAGTTCTTGTGACTCTTCAACTGATCATTTGTAGTCTATTAAATAGCTGCTGCTATTTCATTGTAGATGTAGTGTTTTTCAGTCATCAATAATATATTTCCTCTGCTCAGTGTGGATGTAGGCTATTTTGCCGAACCACGATAAATCTGGAGTTTTCTGTGTTCTGTTTTAATTACTGTTTTCTTTCATTGTAATATTGAATTCTTAAATTCTACAATTGGTATCAGAGCAGGTTAGAGCTGCTGTTTGAAAATTGGTCAATAATTTTCAAAGCTATGGAAGAATTGAAAGTACAGAAATTTTCTGGAAAGAATTTCGGGATATGGAAAATTCAGATGAAATCTTTGTTGATTAAGCAAGACCTTTCTCTTGCGCTTAATGGAAAAGCAAAGAAGCCAGCTACCTTGAAAGATGAAGATTGGGAAACGCTTGATGAAAAAGCCAAGGCGACAATCTTTCTTGCATTAAGTGATAATGTATTGTATAATGTTGCAAATGAATCAACAACAAAGGAGGTATGGGACAAGCTCACTTCAACATATGAAATGGCATCTGCTGCGAATAAAGTTTTCATCATGAAGAGGTTATACAAGCTCAAGATGAGAGAAGGTGAAACTATGACAAATCATCTTAATGAGTTTAATACCTTGATTAGCCAAGCAAATTCAGTTGGCATGACGCAAGATGATGAGAACAAGGCTGTGCTATTACTAAGTTCTCTTCCTAACAGCTGGGATGGAGTTGTGACAGCCATAAGCACTACGGCATCAAGCTCCAAGAAGTTGGCTTTTGATGAAGTTTCTGCCACTCTTCTCTCTGAAGATTTAAGAAGGAAAAATGATGAGCCCTCATCCGGTGATGCTCTCTCTATGGTGAGCACTGAAACTAGAGGAAGAAGCCAATATAGAGGCAGAAATAATCATAATCAGAGGTCCAAATCAGCTAGAAGATCACAATCTAGAGGAAGAGAAGGTGGTTGTTGGTTTTGTGGAAAGGCTGGTCATGTTAAGAAAGATTGTAGAAAGTATAAAAGGGTACAAGAAAGGGTGTTGGATAGTACAGCAAACATAGCTCATGACAAGGATGACAGTATTTTAATCCTTTCAGCTAGCAACACAAAATTGGATTCTTGGGTCCTAGATTCCGGTGCTTCCTTTCATGCTACCCCATGCATGGAGATCTTCTCAAATTATCAAGAAGGTAATTTTGGAAATGTATTTTTGGGTGACAATAATACTTGTGAAATTATTGGAAAAGGTGATGTTGTTTTGCAACTAGCTGGAGGAGTTCAATGGTTATTAAGAGATGTTCGGCATGTTCCCAAATTAAAAAGAAATCTGATTTCTGTAAGTCAACTTTATACACAAGGTTTTCTCACCACTTTCACGGACACATGGAAAGTCTCTAAAGGTTCTATGATTATTGCAAAAGGTGATAAAGTAGGCAGCCTTTATATTGTAGAAACTACTGGTGAGGTGGGAGCTGCTATGACTGTTGTAGGCAGCGATGTGGCACTTTGGCATCAAAGATTGGGCCACATGAGCAAAAAAGGACTAGAGGTTATGTTGAATAGAGATCAACTACCTGGTCTTCAATCTGCAGATTTGGAGTTCTGCGAACATTGTCTTTGTGGAAAACAAAAACGGGTCAGCTTCTTGAAGACTGGACATGACAAGAAGACAACACCATTAGAGCTAGTGCACTTGGATGTCTTCGGGCCTACGGAGGTAACTTCTTATGGAGGCGCAAATTATTTTATTACTTTCCTTGATGATTGCACTAGGAAAGTTTGGATTTACATGCTCTCTAGAAAATCTGAAGTATTTTCAAAATTTAAACATTTCAAGGCACTTGTTGAAAACCAAAGCGGACACAAAATAAAATGTCTAAAAACGGATAATGGAGGTGAATTTTGTTCTTTGGAGTTTGACAATTTTTGTGCAGATCATGGTATTCGAAGGATTAAGGTTGTCCCATATACTCCACAAGAAAATGGGGCAGCAGAAAGGCTCAATAGAACCATTCTTGAGAAAGCTCGATGTATGCTTTCCAATGCCAGCTTGGAGAAAGAGTTTTGGGCGGAGGCCTGTAACACAGTGGTTTATTTAATAAACCGAAGTCCTTCATCTCGGTTAGATTTTGGTATTCCAGAAGAGGAATGGTTGGGCAAGAGAATTTCATACTCTCACATTCGGGTATTTGGGTGTCAAGCGTTCGTACATGTCCCTAAGGAGAAGAGGACCAAGCTTGACTTCAAATCTCAGCAATGTATATTTGTTGGATATGGTGAAGATCAATTTGGCTATCGATTATGGGATCCTATCAGCAAAAAGCTTATTCGCAGTCGCGATGTAGTTTTTAATGAGAAAAAGTTTCCAGCTATGAAGGAGGAAACACATATAAAGGAATACATTCCTTTATCCACATTTCACACAAATGTTTTTCAGAAAGGCCAATTGCAGCCTGTTAATCCCATAAATTCTACACCAAATTCTGTTTTGAATCCTCCCTTCTCTTCTACCACTACCAGTTCAAACAGTGAACATAATACACAGTCTGAAAACTTCTATGAAGAAGCACAAGTTCAGCCAGAACATAGTATTTTAACTCCCAATTTAAATAGGGGATTTCATAGTGACCAAGGCTATGAGGATGTAGTTACAGATACATGTCATGGTAGTGACAAGGATACAGAGGTAGGCTGTCAAGGATTGAATGGCGACTCATCCAATAAACAAGAATTACGCAGGTCGACAAGACAAAGGAAGGTCCCTTCCAAATTTTCTGATTATGAATTATTCTTTGCTGAAGAGGCAGATCCAGAATTATTAATTTCTGAGCAAGTTGAACCAACAAATTACAAAGAAGCATGTTTGAGCAGCATTAAGGATAAATGGATGGCTGCTATGAATGAAGAAATGAGTTCTTTGGAAGCCAATCAAACTTGGGATTTGGTCTCTTTACCACCAAATCGTAAACCTCTTAAGAACAAGTGGGTATACAGATTGAAATATGAAGGTGGAGGTTGTAAACGCTACAAGGCCAGATTAGTGGTAAAGGGGTATGCTCAGCAACAAGGGATCGACTTCAATGAAATCTTCTCCCCAGTTGTTAAAATGACAACCATTCGAACTGTTTTGGGACTAGCAGCTGTATGGGATCTTGAATTGGAGCAGCTTGATGTCAAGACTGCCTTCTTACATGGTGATGTAGATGAGGAGTTGTATATGGAGCAGCCTCAAGGCTTCATCCAAAAAGGGCAAGAACATCTTTATTGCAGACTGAAGCGTAGCTTGTATGGGCTCAAGCAAGCCCCACGACAGTGGTATTTGAAGTTTGATCGTTTCATGGTTGCTCACAATTTCATTAGATGTGAATCAGACCCATGTGTTTACTATAAGAAACTACCTAATGGGCAGTTTGTCATTCTTTTACTATATGTTGATGATATGTTATTAGCTGGTACAAGTCCTAGGATTGTTAATGAATTGAAGATTCAATTGGCAAGCAAGTTTGCTATGAAGGACTTAGGGGCAGCAAAGAAGATTCTTGGCATGACAATCACCCGAGATAGGAAGAAGAAGGAGATCACTTTGTCACAAAAGGAATACATTGACAAAGTAGTTGAAAGATTTGGTATGGCTGATGCTACTGTTGTTTCTACTCCACTTGCTCCACATTTTCAGTTATCTTCTGATTTGTGCCCACATACACAAGAGGACAGGGATTTCATGGAAGGAGTTCCTTACAAATCAGCAGTTGGTAGCATTATGTATGCTATGGTTTCTACACGTCCCGACATTGCTCATGCGGTGGGAGTTGTGAGTAGATTCATGAGCAATCCCGGAAAGATTCATTGGGAGGCTGTTAAGTGGATATTGAGGTATCTAAAAGGGACTTCTAATTTTGCTTTATGCTTTAATGGCAATAATGTTCTGCTACAAGGTTTCACTGATTCCGATCTTGCCGGAGACTTAGACAAAAGGAGATCTACTACTGGTTATACCTTCATGTTTGCTGGGGCTGCCATTAGTTGGGCCTCAAGGCTGCAACATTCAGTTGCTCTTTCTTCTGCTGAAGCTGAGTACTTGGCACTTTCAGAAGGTGCTCGAGAGATGATTTGGTTGCAGCGACTACTTGGTGATATGAAATATCAACAAAATGACTACATTCTGTTTTGTGATAGTCGCAGTGCCATTTTTATGGCTCACAATCATACATCTCAGCGACGTTCAAAACACATAGACATTCATGCTCATTTTGTGCGTCACATGGTTGAAGAGGGAAAGTTGAAGGTTGTTAAAATTGACACAAAGGTCAATCCAGCAGATATTTTCACTAAGGTTGTAACCAAAGAGAAGTTCGAATGTGCAAGAACTTCTCTTGGTCTTGTTAAGCTGAAGTAAATCAGCAGGTAGAGCAGGGGAATGTTTGATCAGTTGAGGTATCCGTTGTACTTCAGGTGGGAGATTGTTATGTATTGAAGCCCAACGGTCACCTGTTGGCTTTCCAGTTCTTGTGACTCTTCAACTGATCATTTGTAGTCTATTAAATAGCTGCTGCTATTTCATTGTAGATGTAGTGTTTTTCAGTCATCAATAATATATTTCCTCTGCTCAGTGTGGATGTAGGCTATTTTGCCGAACCACGATAAATCTGGAGTTTTCTGTGTTCTGTTTTAATTACTGTTTTCTTTCATTGTAATATTGAATTCTTAAATTCTACAATTCTTCCCATTTGTAAATAATTTGATCCAACTTCTATCTAAATATTACGAATCTAGTCAAAACTCAAACCTTGTAATCCAACCTTTTGTGTTTCAAACTTTATAATCCATTCTTACACAAACGTTCATATACAAAATCTTAATTACTCTCAATAAAATCTCATTTCTTTTATCAAATTCATTGTTTGTATACTAAGATAAAATTTAAATCCTTTATATTCAAATCAAATATGTAACTTTCTACCTCTTTTTGTTGAAGAAAATTCAACAATTCCTCAAAAGATTATTGAGTTTTTAGCTCAAATAGGAACTTCTATACAAAATTAGTGTGAATGTGTAATAAAAAGTTTACTTGTGGTTCAAGTTAAAATATTTTGCATTCTACTTCAAAGGACTAAAGTGAAAGTTTTTATTTAGTGAAATAAAGTCAAAGTGTAATTATTCATTAGTGATTTAGATTTCTCTTCCAACTCATCCTTATAAATGATAAAGATACTTTTATAATTAATGCTAATTTTTAGAAGATTAGATTTTAGCTAAATTAGTATAAAGATAGAGAAAGTTAGAAAGAATGTGAGGCTTTAGAAGTTTTTTAAATGACTAAGAAATTGAAGTTGTAACATAGTAGAATAACATATTACATATTGATTTCCATGCAGTTGTGAGTTGTATCAGTTGTGGAGATTGCTTTGAAGGTTTTTCAAAGGAATGAAAGATTTATTTGAAGGTTTAATTTTTTGTGTATGCTTTTTCATTTAATATTTTCATCATTATGTGATTAAAATAATGTCATATAAAATTAGGACATAATCACTAGGTATTTTGAAAATTACTCATGGTATCAAATCCAAAAAGGTTGGATAAAATCACACAACATGACAAGGAGTTTTGAGGTTTATTATTTCAAGAATTCATAGGAGATTTATTTAAAAACTAAGGATTCCATTTTAATGAAATTGGATCAGATTTTACGAAGAAGTCATAGGATTTTTAGTAAAATCACAATGGTGAGTTGGAAATTGTGGGTCCTTTTTTAAAGACCCACAAGTATTTTCAATGATAAATTGTGGCCTTTTTATGTATAAGATTGTGTGGGAAAAAAAAGGCAATTGGGTAGGAATATTTCATGAGCAAGCTTTATCCAAAATTCATGATGTTTATTTTTGTGTGATAAATTATATTTTATACTTGTTAACACAGTCTGACTGCCACTACAGCAAAAGCCTAAGCTATCAGTGAGGGCAACCTCAAGAGAGGTTTTGGGATTCACCCCGCAGCGTGACGGTTAAGTCACCGGCCTGGTGATAGGGCATCATAGGTTCGAGGCTCTCCCCCATCGCACGAAGGAGGCTCACTAGGGGCTGATGGAGGAAAGAAGGATCAGAAGACCCCACGGCAAGTGCAGGATGTTGCGCTGGAGGCGGATGGAGTAGCACGGGTTGAGCGTGTTGGTGGAAGAGAGATCGGCGTGGTAGAAAGGATGATGGAGTCTGTTCAGGCCACGCTGGCCCTACAGCAAGAAGCAGACGATGGTGAATACGGCACAAACTCCACACGTCGGTGAGAGGATAAGAACGGCGGTAGTTGCAGCGCAGAAGACAGAGAGGAGCTGCGAGGTGAGCTGGGGTGAAGAAGCAGAGGAGTGATGTAGGAGTTAGGAGGTGTGCTAGAGGAGAAGTAGCAAAAGGAAGGAGGAGCAGGTGAGGTGGAGCAAAGAGAAGATGGAGTAGAAAGGAGGAGGAAAGAAGGAGATGAGCTAGAGGAGAAGGAAGGGGAGAGATGGAGGAGAGGAAGAAGCAAGATGAATTATGGGGACGAGGCCCTTCGATTGTGGCCTCACTGGTCCCACGTGACAATAGTTTACCTTCCAATCGAGAGGTCGACAAACACAGTTGACTGTGAGGTGGAAAGAGTGTTAAGAGTTGGAGTCGAAACCTCCCTAGTAGAGTCACCAATTTTATTAACACAGATCGATTGCTACTACACCAAAAATCTAAACTGTTAGTGAGGACGATATCGGAGAGGTTTAAGGGGTACCGACGAGGATTGATGGTCCCACGTGACAACAAGGTACTCATGTACAAAATTCTCACAAAGGAGAAAAGGAGAAAACCTAGTGGAAAATAAAACTTCTCTCCAAAAGAGAAATGATGCATAAAATACAATATACAAGTGAAGAAGATACATGATAGATGGAGGATTCATGATGGCCCCCCAAGGACTACTTCTAGCACAAAGTACAATGGATGTTCCCCTCATAAGAGATAAAAGAGAGGTCTTGTGACCTCCACAGAAAATGTGAAGCAATGAACTCCATGTGAGGAAATGCTTCCTCCCAAAACTGATAAGAGAAGGGAAACCATGCAATCTCCCCTCAAAATGATGTATGTAGTGTTAGTAGATGCTCGACACTAGATGTTGAATATAATCCATGATTGATGAACAAAATTCCTCCCCTTGGGAAGAAACAATACCACAAATGTTTGCATTATGACTTCCCATTCTAGAAAGGATTATGTAGGGAGTAAGATGAATGTCTCTAAATTTTGCACATGATCCAAATACTAAAATGATGTCAATGAGGTATTTGAATGATGCTCAAATATCTCCTTGAGCCAATATTAATGTGTGATAGATGTTGATAAGATGCATCAAGTACCATATAGGATTCAAGAACAAGGATCATGGATGTATGATGATAACTAGACCAATGAGAACCTAGTACTACTATATATGATGTCAACATAGATGATGATTGAGTTGGATAGGTCAACTCATGAATATCTACACAATATATCACAATAGAAGTTGATGCAAGCAAGGCAAGAGTAAGATCCAAAGATGGCAATGGTGATGCAACTTCATCGAAGCTGACATCATAGAGGGCATAAATGTCCTCAAAAGTGTCATCCAAATCTGCTAGACAGAATTGTACAAACAAAGATGCAATATTTGGTAAAAATATGTCAAAATGTGGTGGATTTGGAAAGATAATATCCTAGTGCACTGAATCTCTTGAAGTTCTCAAGGAATCAACTCTCAATTTTTAAGTAGCATTAGGTGATGAGATCGCAATGCATGTCATTAGACTACATTGTTCATCTTCAAATGATGGTGACGTCTCACAAGATGACTAAATGAGATTGGATGTTTTTGCAAGTGTTGGTTTAGAAGAATCTAATAAGTTGATTCAATTTTTAATGCAAAGTTGTAATTGATGAAGTTTCCAAGCAAGTTCCAAGTCATCATTTTTTTTACACATGCATGTTCATCTATGGTATGGCTTTTCTTCTTACAATAATCATATTTGAATTTCCATGGATTTGGACACATGACTACTATCAGCTAAAGGAAAAATGAAGTGTGGGAAGAAAAAACTTAAGATAAATGTGGAAGTGTTCAAATACACTACTTACGGAAGTACTCAAAGGCACAACACAAGACACTCCCTTGATTCAATATTTGAGAGCCCCCAAAAATTTGACACTTTGTAATTTGATGTTTTTTACAATGTAAGTCTGTCCAATGGATTGGAAATGAAAAATATTAACTTTTGAAAAAAAACACACTCAATTTTGAGTTATTGATAAAAAATTATTACACTATTTTATGTTTTCATCAACAATAGCTTAGACACTTTTGATTTAGTTTTTGCAAAATCTGCTTGTTATATGCAAAATCTAATAGACACACATAAATTTTTTTGACATTACAGTCAAAACCCAAAAATAGGTTTTCTTTCCAACTTATTGAAGATGCAATTTGATAAAATGAAAAACAAACTTTGATCTGTAGAAAAATGGTCACGCCATGCTATTTTGACAACATTTTCTTTGCAATATTCAATTACTATCTGCAAAAACTAATAGATACTTAGATGGTTTTTCATTGTTGTGAACAAAACCCAAAAAAAAAAATTGTCCAATATGCAAAAGATGTAATTTTGATGCAAAAATAAAATGCCTTAAATAAAAAATGGCTAACAAAGTATCATACACTAGTGTTTTGAAAGAATAACTTGCTAAAAACAAATAAATCAATATCCAATTTTCAGAATGGCTCTATGATGCTTCATTGATAGGGCTATGTACAAAAATCACCATGACGCAGAAATGAACGTGCTCTCATGGATTTGATACCATGTTAGAGAATGCCAAGATCAAAGAGCTCAAATTCATAACCGTCCACAAGTGAAAATATGAGCACACTATTATTTCTATCAATATAAAATGAGGAGTGTATAATACAATGAGAAATATTTGCATATATAGGTAAGGCAGATGAGGTAGGAAAGTAGGACTAGACAACTAACCCTCCAATAGTGCAACACTTGTGAGATCACTTGACAACTATGTGAGCAAGTGTCAAATATGCAAGTTGTAGGTGTCTCAAATGATGAGGAAACATGTCTGAATTTTATGAAGTGAGACAAAACTATAAAAGTCCCTAACTTGAGACTTAAGCAATGTGAATAAGACTCTCCTAGGCAAGTAAAAGCTAACTAGTCTGATAAAGTCACTATCTACACCAACAGGTTGCTAAGTTTTTTTAGGTACCTTTTGGCACAAAAAATTACTAGTTTACAACAATGACAACTACAAAAAACTATGGCTAGGGTTTGTAGGTGGATTTGAACCAGAGGTTAAGGCAACAAGCTAGGGTTTTATTTTAGGTGTCTTTTTGACATGAAATTTATCAGTTGTAGAAGTTGTGACAAAGGTTTGAAGATGAACTAATATTTACAAGTGCTACATAACCTCTGGTTTTGAGATAGGAATGAAGTCAAAAATCAAGGATAAGGGAAAGGGTTCAGACCCATTTTCATAGTGGGAAGGAATTGAGTAAAATAAAGTGTTTTAGTTGTTGTTTGTTTGGCCATCATGCATCATAGTGTCAAAACAAGAACTAGGAAAGTAGTAGTAGAAATGTTAGTATAGCATATTAATTATCTTTATTTGTTTATTATGGGTTATTCCTACACTTGGAGTTAGTTTTCTTAGGCATTCTAGTCTATAGGAGTTAGCTTGCTAGTCTTGTGGATTTAACTTACCACCGGTCTTAGTAGGAGTTATATGCCTATTCTCAAGCTCCTACATCACTATTTTAGGTGGCGATTGCACTTACTTTCTCCTATATGTACATCTTCATTTCATGATTTAATTAATTCGTAATATTGCACTCCTATATCAAATTTCACTCTATATTTCTTTGAATTTTACTTTTTAATTTATCTTGCAATAAAGAGTGTGCATGTGCTTGATTCACATGGCTCAAACAGATATAGGCATTTAGTCTAAAATATCGTGGCATACTATTATATTGTATCAAAGCTAATAGATAACTTATTCTATTGTATGATTCAGTAATCATTGTTGATATTTTTTAAAACTATCTATATGCATTAGAATTTGATTTGCTTTGTGTAGAAGCATTTTTTTGTATGAGCATTTGTACAGATTTTCTCAAGGGAGTTTTTTATGCAAAATAAATTGAACTATTAGATCCAAAAGATGGAAAAATCTATGAAACAAATAAATTCAATCACATGCAAAGATGGTCAAGTTCAAGGGTTGTTTTCTTTCTCAAGGAGAGGAGATCACATTGAAACCTTGCCAAAACATAAGGTTAGTGTGCAAAATCCTTTGTGGGTTTTTTTGAGTTTGTTGTGAATTTTTTGGGGTCTTTGTCAAAAAAATTAGGCTTGGGAGGATTTGCACAAAGAACTATGATGGCCACCAATACGTCAAATTAAAGACAACATGGAAAAGTATCTCTAAATTTCCTTGCCAATAGTGACATTATTAATTCCCCCTATGTGACATCAACAAAGGAGGTGGGGGGAGGGAAAGGGCGGGAACTCACCATACTCCTTAGCCCCCTAGTCATATGGTATAATCATAGTCACATGGGGGTCACTTAAATATGGTTTATCTATAGACTAGCAAGTGCTTAAGTTTAGCCCCCCATATAATGAATGTATTTTTGGAGTTAATTTTTTTAGTAAAAATTTAAATAGATAAAAAGATGAAAATTAAAACCCTTGTAACTTTTTGATAGGAAACTTGGATTTTAGTACCTTTTTTTTCCAAAAGTGGTTTTTAAAATCATGCTTGGTCCATTGGGAATATTCACTAAAATTATAAAGTGTCATTTTTTATGTTTATCCCATTGGGAACATCTATGCTCTAGAACTATAAAAGTGCCAAAATCGTGGTGGGGGGCGTTCACAATATTGAATCAAGCAGGGTGTTTTATTTTGTGTCTTATACACTTCCATATTTCCTTCTACATTTAGTTTTTACATACTTTTAATTTTTTTTTTGCAACAAAATATACTTAAGCATGAATTCAAATAAACCTATCATTCCTTTAACACCTTTTACTTATCATGATTAGAAACTTAAGTTACAAGTTGAACTAAAGAACAAAGGGTTGCATAGGGTAACAATGGGCACTAAGAAAGAACCCACTACTAATGAAGATAAATAAAAATGGTTTAATAAATGTGATTAAGCCTTTGGATTCATGTGCCCTATTGTGTCTTCCAAACTCCTCTTTCATGTAGAATCCTTGAAAACACACAATGAAATTTGGCTTGTATTAGAAGAACTCTTTAAGAAGCTGGATGAAATGAGAATTCATGAGTTGGAGAAAGAGCTCATAATTTTGAGCCTCAATTCCTTTTACACATTATAGGACTTCTTCATTAAATTAAATCACTAAGGATGTAGTTGAAAGAATGTGGAATAGAGAAAAAAGGAGGTTCAACTAGTTCTTTCTATGCTTTCCAAATTAGGTCCTAATTATTTTGTACTCCACCAAAAGGGCTATTGGAGCTACATGGAAAATTCTTTCTCTAGATGACTTTATTGTCAACTTGACTAGGGAGAGGATAATTCAATAGATATGGGCACATTAATGTCTTCAAAATATTAAGCCCTCATTGTTGAGAATGGAAAACGACAAGCTTCAAACAATAAAGAGAACAAGATAAACACTTAGAAGGACAAGGAGATGAAGAAATATAAAAAATCTGAGTCCCCACCACCAACATTGAAAACTCTTCAAACCAAGGGAAACCTAAGAAATGAAAACTTAAGTGTTCATATCGCAAGAAACTTGGGCATAATGAACATAAATCTATGAAGTATATTGAAAACCTCACATCTCCTTAAGAAGAACAACTTAGGGGTCCCTAAATCTATCAAAGAATCCTTGTCAACCCAAGAATCTTCTAAGGAAAAGGAAAAAAGAGAAATCTAAGAGCAAGGCTTTACCTTCTACTGCATCATTAATAACTCCATCTTGGATCATTGACTCAAGTGCCTCACACCACATGGGTTCCTCATAGGTCAAATTTTCTTCCTTGGAGCCTTATAATGTCTACTATCACTTAGGATGATGACTTTCCAACATCGGTTACAAGTAGAGGGTCTATTGAAATTGAAAGTGAAACATTCACAAATGTTCTAAGTATACCTTCTCTTACCCACATAGGGAAGGGTATTAGAGTTCATTTCTCTCTAAACTTTGTGGACATTAAAGAGTTGCATAGAAAAAATTGATAGCTTTGGGAAGGCCAAATCACCAAACTATGTTGTACACCTTCACTCAATTTGCACCTAATAATTCTCCTAAAACATTGCTTACTCATTCAAGTAGAGTTATAAATTTATGGCATGAGTAGTTTGGCCACCTTAATTACCATTATCTTATGAAACTAATTTAGCAAGATATGGTCACAAGGTTTCCTAGAGTTAGATTCTTTAAGGGTATTTGTGAGGTTTTCACCCTTGCAAAGCATCTTGAAGATAAATTTGACAAAGGAAAATCTTGGAGGGTTGCAGGAGTTTTGGAGCTTGTTCATAGTTATGTATTAGGGGAAAATCCCCATCCATCTTTCACTAAGGAAAATTATGTTCTTTCATTCATTGTTGAATTCTCTAGATACGCATGGGTCTACTTCCTTTGGAAGAAATTGGAAGTCTTCAATAAATTTCAAGACTCCAATGCTCTTGTTGAAAAATGATCAAAAAAATCATCAAGGTTCTTTAGAATGATAATGGGGGTGAGTATGTCAACAACAAGTTTGAGTAGTTTTGTATGGCAAAGGGTATAGACTTGCAACACACAGTTTGGTATGAGCTGCTTGATATTCTACAAGCCTTTTCTCGAAACTATGAGCAATTTTTTGTTTCTTAAGAGTACAATCTAGCTAGGTCTACTACATTGCAATAGTTCTTAAAATTGGTTCCTTGTTAGATATCCAATTCCTAATCTATTATTTGTGATCAAATTCTTACAAAAGAAGATGTATGAGAGACTATATTTGCAATTCCTAATGACAAAGCTCATGGTTTAGATGTATTTCTTTGTGAATTTTACAAAACCTTTTGGGGCACAATGGGTGATGATATTCATAATTTTTATTTTGAGGATTTTCATTATAAAAATTTAAGAAATTTAATTAATAATTGGGAATATCAAATTCATACCTAAAGTTGATAACCTTGAAGAAATATGCAATTGGTGGCAATATTAATTTGTTGAATGTATCATACAAGATTATTTCCAAAGCCCAAAATTTTAATCTTAGGCATCTTCTTCCTTACCTGGTCCACTCTAAACAAAATAGTTTTATTATATACATTTTTTTGATAATATAATATTTTTTGGAAGGAATTGAATAGGCTAACATTCTTAGTAATTTTCCATTTTTTTATGAAAAATAATTTTTCTAAGGCTTATGACTATATTGATTAGCCATTTATTCTTTCCATGCTTCAAGAACTTGATTTGAACCTCATTTTATTTAGTCTATGCAAATTTTATTTTATGATGCCTCAACTCGTATTATCATAATAGCCATCAATCTAAGCCATTTGGGCTTTTCCAATCCATCTATCAAGGAATTCAAATTGCTCCAACTCTTAATGTGCCCACAATAGAATTATTAGCCCATGAAATTGTTCAAACCATGCTTAAGGGATTTGTCTTCCTGATTCTCCTAACTCGTTAGTGAATGGTCATTTTATCAATGATTCACTCCTCACTCTCATTACAGAAGGAGATAATATTAAGTAATCTATTCAATGCCTTAATACCTTTTTTTATGAGTCTAGCTTGAGTATCTAATGGAAAGAGACTCAACGCTACAAGAAATAATGTTAAATAGGCTATTTATTACCTTGATACTTTTTTATAAGCATTTGGTTTGAGCATCCAATGGCAAAAGAATCAATGCTATAGGGTCATTTCTTCTTAAGCTAGGATGGTTAGATAATTTTTGGCTATAAATAGATTGATCATGGGGAATTCCTTCATTTTTTATTGACATTCTCTTTGCTTTCCAAGATTCTTTTGTTTCCCTCTAGCAAGTTGTTTATATGATTGAGAAAAATCTTAATTACTAGATTACTAAACTTCTTTCTTTGGCTAGAAAATTTCGTATTTCTTTGAAATTTTTGGCTATCACTCATGTTTATTATTCCTATTGTTGGGTTCCTTCAAAATCATCTTAAATAAAGATTAAAAAAATATTTAGAGGATTTCTCTAGGCCTCCAATGATGAGCACCAAGGATTTCATTGCGTTGGTTTTGATTATTGATGTCTTCCCCATGATGTTGGTGGCTTAGCATTGCTTTCAAATCATCAACAAGGTATCACACTATGTGCTAAATGGATTCTCAAGGCTCTTGACAAAAATGAGGCCTAAAAAATTCTCATTAGGCATTGTATCAATTCAAGTGTGTCTTCCACTTGGCTCACTTGGAAAGGGTTGGACATTGGCACTCCTCACCATGAGGGAGCCAATTCATATTCAAGGCACTTTTTTTATTCAAATCATTTGGAAAAACTAAGAGGTTATCAATTCTTGGATTCTCTAGTGGGAAAATATTTTTTGTAGTGGCCTTTCAATTAACTAGTAGTCTATTTGGTGGTCTCCTATTACTAGTTATCAAGATTGACCTCTAGTCAATGTGTCATGGATTCACAATTTAAAAAATTTCAATTGAGGCATTAGAATTCTACCAAATCTCATTCATAGAGAGACAAATAATTTTATTTCTTGACCATAAATTAAATGAGAATCTAAGTAATCTAATCAAGATCAGAAGAATTTTCAAGTTTTTATTAATATTATTTCTCCCTAGATGATTCACAAAATTGGGGTAAAATATTTCAAGCCTTGGTGGAAGGATTGGAAAATGTATCTTGATATACCATTTCATAATTTTAAGCCTCATAAGAATATTTATGGATTTATCCTAATCTTCATATGGTTGGTTTGTTGAACCAATATTGGTAATTTTAGTTTTCTCTTGGTTCTAAGAATCACAAATTTTAGGCTATCTAGTTCAACTATTCTTGAGCCTAATTTGGCCCATTTTGCCTAGTGTATTTTTCATTAGGACCTTCCACGTGGTTCTCACTTAACACACTTGGGAGTTCCTAATTTCCATTTCCATTTTGTGGATAATCAAAAACTCTCAAGCATCTCCATTAGTAATGCACCAAAGCTCAAGAAGCTTGGAGTTGGATTTATGATTTTTTTAAGATTTTTAGTCTTGCTTCTTTTTCATAGAATATGATTATTTAGGGGAATGAGCTTATCTCCCTTTCAAGTACACCCAAATTTTGCAGGTTTTTAGGATATAGATTTTATTTAGCAAATGGAGAGATAGAAATATATATTTTTTTAAGATATTTTGTTGATACTCATTTCTCTTTATACACTAAAGCTATGCTTTAGTGTAATGTGTTTATGTAAATTATTGTATCACCAACAAGAGACGACACTCACTCAAAACATGTATCCGTACATGCTTCAGATCAAAGTATGTAGTGTTATTATAGAAAATTGCAGTTATTAGACTATGTACCCAAAAATAAGACACAAAAGCAATCAAATTACTGCCCAAAGTCTTTTCAGATCCCTCAGAACTTTTTTCTAGAACCTCTAAAAATGGTGTTGAATCCTCTTTTGAAGATAAGAAGACTAAAAATGGTGTCGCTATGAAGAGAAGCCATCTGCAAACCTAACAAACAGTGCTAGGTATGTAAACTAGGCATCCTCTATCATTACAACATGCTATAGTTCAAATTTATAGTGAAACCTTGAGATATTTGTTGTTAATCTTCTTGTGCAAGCGCAATGGGATGAAAAATGCATTGCATGCTTCAAACTGCAATTTTGGGGCATTGTTGGCGCTTATCGGCATTAAAAAATACGTCTTCATAAGAGTTACAAAGATCCAGGACCCTTTGGCATCATTGCAAAAATTTTGGGGTCACTTGGACATTGCAGGGATTTTGGCGTGAAATGGATGTTGTGGAGATTCGAACCCTTGGAAGATATATCCAAATGCTATCAATATCCTCGTAATATCATTTAAGCAATATGTTAGCTTTAATCAGGCAATAGTGGGAAGTTAACACACATCAAGTTCTTGCGCAATTTGTATCGACAAGTGAACTTCACCTTTTGAGTAAAGATCTGGTTCACATGGATTTACCCGTAAATCCTTCCTTCAGCTTTATCAGCCTTCAACATATTCATGTGGATTTGGAAGCTCCATCGGGCCCATGTGGGTCATCGACATCCATTAGGACAATGCAGGGAAAAAGTGTCAATATGAACATTTTGGAGAATTGGTCGCAATCTAGATATTGTAGAGATTCGGATTCCATCGGGACACGACAAAACTCCTCCCTCCATCTGAACAAGCAGAAAGTTGGATGCTATTGGAACATTGTGGAAAGTTCAAAGCCATCCGCTCACAAAATCCACCCTTAGTCAAACTTGGCTTCATTGGGTTCTTGCAAGCCATGGATCCATCAGAACAAGTCCCTTCCTTATCGCTTGTCATTTCCTCACCTTTTGGCGTTTGTGGAGATTTTACCTCCATCTACACCTTGCAAGGATTCACCATCCATCTGCACTTTGCGGGAATTCACAGTCCATCTACACCTTTTGCAATGTTGGGTTCACTTACCTTTTTCTGCAAAAAGATCTTATTTGCAAAACCCGATTCATTCCTGTGGACATATGGAGCCTTATTGAACATATTCCTTCAATTTCACTTCAAGATGTTCAGTTCGCATATAACTCGATGTAGTTTACCGATGTATGCCCCCAAATGTGGAATTAGCCCTTGCAATTGGCTTGCGGGAAGGGACCCTAGAGCCAGTTGCAGATCAAAACCTTAGAACCAGATGAGACATGAAGATCTACAAAAGGTCGACAACCCACTAAAAACCCACAACAACACTTCTTTAATTTCTGCCTAATTTTCACCAACTTTAAAATGCAAGTACCCACTTGAGTATTCTACAAGGTGGAATTCTCAAGTAACCCCTATACTTAAACAATTTTGGTTTTTTTACTTGAGTACCTAAGTTTGAGCAAAAGACTGAATTCAATGACTAAGGAAACATTCTATACATAACAAATCCATGTAAATTCTCTTTGATTATACATGATAGGAAATATAATGGGGGCATGAAAACTTGCAATGCCTAACAAGACCCAGTTTAGAGACTTGCAAGGAGCAAAATAGTAGCATAGCTTTTTAATTAGAATAAGGATTTGACGTAGCCCACAATTACAATTATAAAGAGAACATGAACTTTTGATATTCATCTATATTTCTTGAGGGTTTGATAAATCTCTACTCTTTTGTCTTTTAGTGCAAGAATCTTGTGTTTTATAATTTAGATCTATTTAGATCTATTATAAATTCTTATGCCAATGAAAAAAAAATATCATAGAAAGGTTGTACACACTTAGTTGAAATTTGAAACAGGGTGAATAATCAAGAAAAGATGTGAATTTTTGTTATTCATTAGTATTTCAAATAATTTGATAAATCTTTACCACCATCAGTATAACAACCCATATACAGGAAAATCATTATCAAATATTTAATTTGATTATATTTGATTATATTTGAGAAAATTTGGTTTACTTTGAAATATGATTTCATCTTTGTCAAAATATTTGCAATCCGATATTCGATAGATGGAGTGTTGTGTGTCTATTAAAATGTAGTAGTTCAAAAAACTAAAGCAGTTCTACCTATAAGAGCTTGAAATTTTGTATGTTTTCAAAAGTTTATGGTGAAAAAGCTAAAGGAAACATGGCAACTAACATCACTCCCGGCAGGTTCCTCACAACAGCAGCAACAAGGGTATTGTGATTGGGGTCATGACTGGAGTTGTTGCCGTGTTGGGTCTCATTGTTGGTCTAGTTTGTTTTTTTGATTGGTGCCGTAGTGACAAGCCCTCTGAAAGCAAAGTTTCCACACCATCTGGAAAGAGAGGCACTGGTAGCTACACCTCATCCATACCTTCCGGTTTGTGCAGGTATTTCACATTTGCTGAGATCCAGGAGGCTACTAAAAACTTTGATGAGTCTCGAATTCTTGGTGTTGGAGGTTTTGGCAAAGTTTATGAAGGCGAGGTTGATGGTGGTATCAAAGTTGCAGTTAAGCGAGGGAGCCCATTAGCACAGCAAGGCATCCATGAATTTCAAACAGAAATAAAAATGCTTTCTGAACTCAGGCACCAGCATTTGGTTTCTCTTATTGGTTATTGTGAAGAAAATTGTGAGATGATTTTGGTTTATGATTACATGGCCAAGGGACCACTGAGAGGACACATATATGGAAGTAGCAATTTGATTCCTTTATGCTGGAAACAGCGACTAGAGATCTGTATTGGAGCTGCTCGAGGTCTTCTTTATCTTCACACAGAGGCTGCTCAGACAATTATACATAGGGACGTAAAGACTACAAACATACTTCTTGATGAAAACTTAGTTGCAAAACTTTCAGATTTTGGAATATCAAAATTTGGACCAACTCTTGACCATACCCACGTTACCACTGTAGTCAAAGGCAGCTTTGGATATCTGGACCCAGAATACTACCGCAAGCAGCAGCTCACTGTAAAATCAGATGTTTATTCATTTGGTGTTGTGTTGTTTGAAGTATTGTGTGCACGACCTGCCACTAACTCTTCACCTGACGAACTAGGACTTGCTGAATGGGCTTTGCGTTACCAGAGAAAGGGAATGCTGGAGAAAATCATAGATCCTCATCTGAAAGGTAAAATTAATCCGGAGTCCCTTAAGAAGTATGGAGAGACTGCTGAGAAATGCCTTGCTGAGCGACGTGTTGATAGGCCAGCTATGGGAGATGTACTTTTCGATTTAGAATTTGCTTTGCAGCTGCAAGAGACTGCAATGGAGAATAAACTGGTCGATGACTGTACAACTGACCTTATTCAAAGGTCCACTGGTTACAGCCACATGAACAACTTAGTTACTTATGATGTTGGAGATAACAGCATTTCAATAAGCACAGCGGGCCAAGTTTGGCTAGTGTTGATTTGGATGATGTAATTCCAAGAGCTGTTCTTTCACAGCTGGTGAATCTAAACAAGGGGGGTAATTGAATTGACAAGAGGAATATCATGTTTCTGTATGTTATAGTTACTGCAGCTAGCAATGTCCTCAGATTGTAGTGAGTCGGGTAATTGAAGTTTTTAGATCCTTGATTTTTACTTTGTTGCCTATAATAGCATCAAGTGTATATTGCTTTTATTCACTTTATTATGTCTTTACGGGCACTGTTTGCTAAATTCATTAGATATTTTTTCTGTATTCTGGCTCTGTTTTGGACATCTGTCTTGTGACATGGCTATCTTTTATTCTATAAAGATCTGGAAATTTCCAGTGTGAGGAAAAGCATACGCCTGCTGGTAAGAGAGCAGGCCTTTTCTAAAAGCACAGCTTAAAAGTGATTTAAATTTTTGGACTATATATACAGCTAGATGCTGTTCAGGTCTTATAATTCCGTGCCTTGATCTAGTGGTTGATTGTACCTCTCGAGTATTTATTCTTCTTTGTATACTCTATTGCCCGGATGATTATGATTGGAGACTATGTTGGTATTTTACTTGCTTTTCATGTTTGCCTAAATAATGGTGTTCCAACATTCCTAAAAGTTGGTATGAAAATTAATGTCCATAGCTAAATAATTAGATGTATTCTGATCAAATTCTTTCTTGACAATCGTGCTTCGATCAAAATGATATCATTTGGGGCAGTATTCATGCTTTTCTTAATTATGTATGGGATTGGGCATCATGTTTAAACAGAAGATAGGTTTTGTAGCCGTGGGTTTTCTATTCTGGTTCATTGTTCAAATAAAAACTTGCGGATTATTTCTGGTTTTGATTCATAGCTGTTTCTTCCCTCATTATTGGCTTTCTCTATATGTGGGAATAAAACATACTGCTCTGATATAAATTATTCTGTTGTGGTATTATATTCAATCTTCAAAGCAGGAGACTTAGATGTATTCAGAGTCAATGCTTTCTTGGTACCCATGCGTCTGCCAAAACAGTATAGTTTAGAAGAATGTGTATGATTTATGTATGTACTTTCTGTTTTAAGTTCTTAACAGAGGATGAAGTAGTTTACAAGCAGAGGTTACTCTTTCTGATTCATTATGTAATTCAATGCTGTGGGGATATTGTTGGTTTTGATCTATAGTTGTTTTCCCTTTATTGGTAACTTTCTGTAGACAGGGGGGTTAAAAATAACTGCATTCATTTAAATAATTAAGTGATGAAACCAAATTCAATCTTCAAAGCATGAGACTAGATATGGTCAGATTGTGTAACTCAATACCTAGGGATATCTAGATTTGATCTACGGCTGTTTTACCTCACCGTTTGGGTTATGGGCACCGAACATTATCATTTGTATGTAAGCAGGTCTTTTATTCCTCTGTATACAGAAACTCAATATGGAACTCAATATGGAAATTCAACACAAATCAATAGTTCTAGTTGGTGTGATTCATTTTAAAAATCACATTTGAAACCTTTAAGATGTCTATTTTTCCAACTTTCAAAAACCTTTTTAATATATTTGAGAATGTAGAATCAACATCCGTGGATTTTTTTTAACAACCTCCCCTCGGTTGCTACTATTTTTCTTCTTGTAAATCAATTCATAACAACTGCCAAACTTAATTGACTGAACATCTTCCATCTAGCTTAGAAGTGCTGACTTCATAACTTCTCAATTCACCATGGTGGCATCAACTCGACATCACCACTTATATGCTTATAGAAAGAAGTGGTAACCTCCCAAGGTAGAGTCATTCCTAGACCTAGACCTAAGCCTCGAGGGTTCATTCCTAATGACCCTACCTATGTATCCCCTATGGGAAATCAAAGGCTTTGAAGTTTGTTCACCAATGATAGAGAGAGTTCATCCTTTTGTATGAGATCTTTGATCTTGCTTTTAGCACATGGCTATTAACTAACCATAAGCTATCAACTCAGTCCAATCATAACAGAATGATAACAATTTGCCATCAAATGTTGGTTTCATACCAAACATTAGTGTATAGACACACAAATTCCTAGGATACAACAATGCCTATGTTGGTTTCATACCAAACATTAGTGTACAGATACACAAATTCGTCTGCATGTTGTTGGCTTTAAGGCCCACATGCTACTAGCAGAAACCAACCAACCCTTTAGTGTAGCACTGGACACCCATCGCCTACATGTTGTTGGACTTAAGGCCTACATGCCACTAGCAAAAATTATCTAGGCCTCTAGAGTAACACGAGGCATCCATTGTTGGCCCTAAGCCCTGCATGCCATTGGCGGAAACCATCTTGGTATCAATGAGATATAACTAAATAATCTACAAGCAGAGCACACTCCCTAACTGCTATCAAGTTGGAGCATCAATAAGCTTATCTTATGTGGGTCATAAGATCTATCAACCAATGATCACCTTGGGAGGAGAGAATTAGTCTACATCTTAGGGGGTATACACCCTCTACCTATGTCCTTGTAGAGTCCTTCCTCCATCCATCTTGTGTTACCTTAAAATTTAGCCTTGTATCTATCTCAATTCAACATTGTGACATTAGAAAGTACCAAAACATAGATCAAAACACATTATGGGAAGGGTTTTTTATTATTATCAAGTAATTGCAACATATTTTATATTATATCTTCTATTTTGCAAGTTATTTCATTGTAAGTGGTATTAGAGCATGATCTTGGCACCATGTAAGTAACACATTTTTTTAATCTTGGAGGTCATTTTATGAAGCACATATCTTCTAGATTTTGATAAAATTTTATTTTTATTTTTCAAGGTATTTTCAAGGGTATACTGAGATATCTTCAATCCAAAAATTGGAGAAATTGGAGCCAAATTAAGCGATTTATTGAAGAATTAGGGTTTCTATTGGGAAGCACATATCTCTCATATTTAAACAAATTTTTTCCTAATTTTTAAAAGGCTTTTTAATAATATAGAGGGATCTACAAAAAAGTGTTCAAAGAAATTGGAGATAAATTACATGATTTATTTCAAAATTAGGGTTTCTACAAAATATAATTTTTGGGAAGAAGATCTCTCTTAGATCTAAGTGAATTGTTTCTTAATTTTTAAAGTGTTTTTCAAAACTTTAGTGAATCATATGCAGTTTAAAGTTTAGAGAAATTTGAGTTGAAATAAGCAATTTATTATAAAATTGGGGTTTCAAACAAATTCGTTCTCAAGACTAAAAATAAGTTAGGTTTTTGGATATTTTTCTCTAGGTAATTCTGATCTAAGCCTTGGTAAGTTGTAAAAAATTTAGAGTATTTGGTCTTTATTTGTGTGATTTATTGCAAAGTTATTTTTCTAGAACTTCTTCACAACAAAAAGTAGCCACAAAAGAAGAAAAAGAAAAAGAACAAGAATTAGAAGAACAAGAGAAAGAGCAAGAGAAAGAGAAAGAACAAGAAAAAGAATAAGAGAGAGAAAGAGCAAGAGTAATAGCAAGAGCAAGAACATGAAGAAGAACAAGAAGCAGTAGTAGAAGAAGCAAAAGTAGAAAAAGGAGATAAAGAAGAAAACAAATTTAGCATTGAGGACAATGCTTTTGTAAGGAGGGCACAATGTTATGCCCTTAACCCAATAGTGTATATTGTGTTATGAGTAATCAACTTGTGGCTACCTTAACTCTTAAATAAGTTACCCAATCATTATCATAATCATATATATGTATTTAGGCCATCCTAAGAGTTATACTTAAGTATCTAACTTGGCCTAGGTGGTATCCAAGGCATAACTATGGAATATATAGGAGGTATAGGTTAGTTATTATCATCATGTTGAGTATTGGTTTCTTATTGAAGAATATTGGAGGTGTCCCACTCAAAGTGGATTAGGAGGTTGTCCTCTCAAAGTGGCATATTATTATTATCAAGTAATTGCAACATATTTTATATTATATCTTCTATTGTGCAAGTTATTTCATTAATCTTAAAGGTGGGAAAACCATCCCTAGCAAATGAGAATACCCATTGTTCACCTCATTAGATTTTGTTAGCTAAATTTTATATCATTATCAGATGAGTTATCTAGTTTCCTTAACTCTTCCATCACCATCTAATACTAGTTTCAACTTGAAATTGAAGCCTACCAAAGAGGGAAGGTCAAACAAGTTAGGAGTTATCCCCCCCAAATTCTCCCCATATGGACTTGAGGTTACAGGGGCATCCTTCCCTCAAGGACCACCTATGTACTCGCTTCCAAACAAGATCGATGTCACACATAGTTCTCCTCACAAGGTTTCTCTCAAGGAACATACACTTGGAATTCCTACATAGAAAACCCTCTTTGATATAATAAAAAGGGGTAATACGATATTCCACCTAAGGGAATTAACTAAACCTCAGGCAACTAATATTAATTTGCTTCCTAAACATACCAAGGTTCTATTCATTTTAAGATTCTCTTACGTGGAGAATAAGTATTAGCTAGGCTTTGTCAAGAATATTGTTATTCAATATATATCTCTAGACATGGAGATCCAAACATACCTAGTACAAGGCTACTAGGCAAGCTTGACTTGATTTAAGATTAGGATGTACACATAGTTTCCCAATTTAGCAACCTACACCATGACATTTCCACCCAAGTATGTCAAGATCTCAAATGAGACCTTACCACCATTATTATTCCTAATTCAACATAA
The DNA here is from genome assembly GCA_007258455.2 of Sequoia sempervirens. Classification (NCBI taxonomy): domain Eukaryota; kingdom Viridiplantae; phylum Streptophyta; class Pinopsida; order Cupressales; family Cupressaceae; genus Sequoia; species Sequoia sempervirens. The sequence continues at coordinate 215,470 of VDFB02262125.1, read as the reverse complement.
GCATCAAAGAATCTATGATAGGTATCTTTGAAGGTCATACCAGAGTAATTATAAACTTTTTTTTAAGTATAATCAATGCTCGATTCCTACTTACAAAATTTGGTAACACTATGTCTATTGAATCTTCATATAAATGTATACACTCCATTATTTTAGTGATAATTACGGTCTTAACCTTCTGATTTCATTTATTTTTTATGGGGCAAACCCAAGTTCTTCAAATAGTTTGGTTCTTAGGACTAGATAATATCCACACTTAGCATTTATACTAAATATGAATTTTACAATAAGCAATAAGTGATCCCATATTGTAGCACTAGGTTTGCAAATCAATCCTTATTCTCATATTTTAGTGGTCATAAGATGTAGAAGCATCACAACTTGTGACATATGTTCCAATGTCCAACTTAATGTGACAAATAGCAACCAAACACATCACAACATACATGCAAGGTCTTTAAACTTATTAAATAGACATCGCAATTTAGTACCCAACAACAGTATGATAATTTCTTAGTTCCAATATTTTAGAACGTTGCAGATAATAAGGGAATCAAGCCCCAATTAAATCAATAATATATAGTAAGTTAAATTCATCGAAAGATTTACCAATTTTTTCATAACTATGAGTGATCCTTTATGTTCTCTTGCAATCGTCTTGAAGGCCATAGTAAGGCATCCTACTTATAACCATCATTAATCTAAGCACCTCTTACAACAACATATCCATGACCAAGATACTAATTATATGGACAACATTACAAAATCCATATCATTCTTGCACTTATCACACTATAAGTTTAAACAAGAATTTTATCCCAACATTCGTTTACTAAGGTTGATAGTTCAAATCAAGAGCTGAAGGTTGGCTACTACCTTTCTTAGTATAGTCCAATGATATTTGATTTTTATTTCATCAAGACATATCACCTATCAAATGTCATTGAAATGATAATTGTGCATATATATATATATATATATATAATAACATTATCTTATTATAAAAAAAACTATTCATTTTATAGAAAATTTGACTATATGGTAGTCATATATCTCCCATGATCAAACTATTTACTTTAAATAGGGAACACCCAATATAAAGTATGAAGAGAAATCGCAATTTGGAATCATTCAAAAAGAACTTGGGCTCAAATTATTCTCTTTTTATGGGGAGGTGACAGAAAGACGAAATAACAGAGAGGAAAGAATAAGGCCAAGAAGAAAGGAAGCTGCAAGGACATCTTTGAATATAGTTTTTCTTAGCCTAACTTTACCCTTCTCACAACCCATACTTTAGCAATCAAGATATATTTGTCATTATTAGATACTAAGGGGAACGAGTAACAGATGGGCGAATATATAGATCAATATGGGGTAGTATAGAATTGAGAACAGGAAACCTATATGCAAATATATATGCCAAAGTATTGTAACTACAAGAAATTAGAACCATCATGAGACAGTGTTAAAGATAGGTTGTTGAGAAAGGTGCATGCTGAAAAACTACTGAGTACACCCAAATACTTAAAAAAGGTTAAGCCCTGAGAGAAGGCAATGCACTGTCCTAATTAAGAGTTGTTTTAGAATAGATAACCCAAAGCCCAAATAGATTATGTTTATATAAACATAATGATCGATCCGCTCTAAAAACTAGAAAACTAGACTAGATTTCTAATGTAGATTATACATAGAAACAAATCATGGCGCAACGTACTGACCTTTCAACCATAACAGCTGACAAAATCCATTACAGTTGGATTTGCTGACCATCCTTACCCTCTTTCGAAGCACCAATTTGAGCGCAGGAAGGCAGAATGATGTCAAATGTTATGCAGTTTGGCTTTTATGCCAGCCAAACCCTCTCCTTGGAAGTTTCTAAAGCCATTTTAACAAATCCATTTCGTGCATACCTGCAATCTGTGCATTCCATGAGACCACGTTTTATGGTCCTCCTCCCTCTCCTCCCGCCATTCTAAGCCTTCCTTCCTCCTCTTCCAACTCTCTGTTTATCCCCACCTTCCACTCACGCTTCTCTGCCCTCTCTGTTCCACGTGATTTTCTGCATTCTCCTCTGTTTTCCCTGCCTTAGAACTACTCCGAAATCGCCTGCATTTAACCTTCCCTCTCCCACGCGCCCTTACTCTCTTCTTAAGCGTTGATCGGTGTTCATAATCTGTTCAAAAGCTCTCATATGACGCAGGCAGGGAGAGTGCTGGCAACGGTTGTGGAAAGTGGCTTTACACCCTCCAATTGCGATTTCCTTGAAAGTCTCTCAAGCCTATTTTTAGGCCGAAGGCATTCCCTCTACGAAACTAATCGAGCTGAGGTTTCCGATCAAGGACATGGCGTGCAGGGTAAGAGATGCAAGACGATGACAGTAATCTTATCCATTAAGAAATAAAAGTTTAGTTGCCGCTAACCAATTTGTCCGTATGGTCTTTCATTTTCAAAGCGGCTCCACAGCTCCCCGTCGACATAGAAAATCCCTCTCCCTAACTAATATTGGAGAGTAGTTGTAAAGTGCCTCCCTTCGAGTAATTTTCAAACTTGGTTTTCAGAGTGTGTTCTATGTTTGCAGGATTTGCAATTATGATATCTCTCATTCCGCCAGGCTGTTGGAGTCTGAAAGCATTGGTTGGCATCTTGACGAGTATATCTTTAAACCTTTCCAGAAATCTGCGACAATTTCTTGAGATTTCGAAAGTAGAGACGACTACGGGACAGAATTTATGGGAAGAGCCAGAGCATTTCCAACTATAATATCTGACAAAAATCCTCCTCCCATTATGCTTTGATGGATTTCCGTATGCTGTTACAAAGCTCTAATTTTAGTACAGGCATGGAGAATGCCGGCAAAGGTTGTGGAATTTGGTTGAAAGATTTTAAATTTTTTTCATCAGATTAATTTTGTGCATATCCTGCAATAATTGAAGTCCATGACATGACATATCTTTGAGGCATTTTGTCAAACATTTCATGTGCCTTGTCTATGCTTCCACATTTTGCATACATGTCTACTAGGGAAGTAGCAGCTGTACAACATTTGATGAAATTTCTGTATCCTTTATGCTATGATGGATTTCCATACTCTTCTCCAAAGCTTCGATTTTGGCACAGACCAGGAGTACGTTGGCACAGGTGAACTGATATGGTTGAAAACCTGTCTGTTGCATTTAGTGAAACAGAGTGACTGCCTCCTGAGGATACGCATGTCTTCTGTACGCTGCAATGATCATATTCCATGAGACATGTCACGTTCTTTCATATGGTCAAACATTTTAGGATAATTCACCAAATTTTTGCAAATAAGCTTATTATGTAAAGCTGTGCGCGTAGCAAATGTAAAGAATGATGAAAGAGTATACATTCTTCCCTTGTAAAAGCGACTTCTTGAGAATGCAGATCTGATTGGGGTTAGGGTAAGGTCTTACGGAGGGGTTTCCTAAAAAATTGCAGTGGATGTTGTTGAGATCTTTTAGGAATTTTTTAAAGCTAACGGTCTCATGATTTTAATAGTGTAATTCAGCTTAAAAGTTTAAGCTCCAAAATGTAAAGAATGAACTAGAGTACTTTAATAAAAATTAATAAATAAATAAAGCTTCTCTCATTTTTATTTTCTGATAGAAATTTAAAATTTTAGATGATAGACAAGTGGCAGAAAAAATTCCTTAGTTTTAGGGGCAATTTCTAACTCCACCCCAATTTCACTAGCTGAAATCTACCTTTAATCCTAATATGTAGAGGCAGCTATTTTTTTTGGAAAAGATTCCAATTAATCTTGTAGCACAATTCTTTTTTCCCCATGAGACCTCCTCCATGAAAATAGAAGTCCAAACTCGCCCATGGGACCATACTGTTAGGATCTACTTTTAAGGAGCAAGAGGTCTCATGAAGTCAAAAAAATATTGTTGCACGATTAATTGGAATCTTTTCTTGAAAAATAGCAGCTCCTACTTTTTAGGACTGTAGATTTGAGGAGTTGAAAATGGGGTGGAGGTGGAGATTGCCCCTACAGTTTAGAAATTTTACCATTTGTCAATCAACTCAAGTTTTAAATTCCCGCAAAAATAAAATTGAAACAAAAATGATGTATGTTTACTTGTTTTTATCTATAAATATATGCACAAATGTAAACATATAACATATAGTTTTCAACTAATGTAAATAGATTTAATTTGTTTATTGTGAAATTAATTATATTTAAACGTATTAAAAGTAAAATTTATGAAACCATAAGTTTTTATCTCTAGAAATATGCACAAATGTAAACATATAACATATAGTTTTCAACTGATGTAAATATTTTTAATTTTTTATTGTGAAATTAATTATATTTAAAGGTATTAAATGTAAAATTCATGAAACCACCAGCTTCCTTAAATTTTGGAGCTTAAACTTTTAAACTAAACTGCACTATTAAGTTCATGGGACCACTGGCTTCCTTAAAATTTGGAGCTTAATATTTTAAGTTGAACTGCACTACTAAGTTCATGGGACCACCAGCTTTAACTATTCCTAAAAACTCTCAGTAGCACCCACTGAAACTTCGTAGGAACCCCCCCTTCCTGGAACCGCACCCTTAAAGATATTTAGAGGAGTCTTTGCCAGGGGAGGCAGGCAAGTTGTGAGTAGTAAGCAAAATGAGTAAGACCTTTTTCAACTATCCCTCTCTATATGAGATTGAGATGAGTAGTGGATGGCAATGAAATTTTATGATTGTAATTGGAGTATGAAAACTATAAGGTTACCCTTTAATATATCATTTCCTTTTTGGAGCCTTTCACAATGTTTAAAAAAAATAAAATGCCAGTGATAGACATGCAACTTGGCATGCATTGTAAGTGAGGTAGCATCGACAATGGTTGATGTGGAAAAAAATCTTGGCTTGGTAGAAGTTTTTGACATGGGATACACATCACGAATGTCAATATTGAGTAAGGTGGCACGATAAGTAACAAGTTGATAGTATATTGAGTAGGTGGTATATTAAATATCATTAATGTCATCCATCCAGGCATTTAATATCATTGAAAAATGGGCAAAGCTTTTTGGAGATATTTGGAATGAATTTATTTCATTTACATTGTGTTTAACTTCTTATAGGTAATGAAGCTTTGACAGTTTTTGAAGAGACTAATAATTTTATAGCTATATTTTAGTCATCTTTTAGATGCTTTGTTCTATATGGTTTTATTCAATCTATCAGCTCTTTTAAAAATACTGTTGTCATTATTTGGAATAAAGTTATTCTGAAAGATTATCTTCCTTTTAACATTCAAAAATTTATATCTTCAACTCACTTAGAGTGAGAAAATTCATATGGAAGAGGGATTCTTAAAATTTCAAATTCTTTTAGAGTTACCATTCTTGAGTGACTCACTAGTTTGTATAGGGCTCTCATTGATTTCATCATTTATCATCTTCCCCTTCCTATAGTTTGTCCTCATGAGTTTCATGACATCTATCTTTCTATGCTTGATAGCAACTGTCTTGGTGAGTGTAAAATAAATATAAAGCCTTTATATTCCTCTCAATCCCCCTTATGCACATCATTGATCTCTCCCCTTTAGCATGTTACAAATCGATACATATGGAGAAGATTATCTCCTAGTAAGCACCACTTCTTCTCACCTTTGTTGCCACACCCTCGACAATATTTTGCATTCTTTGACCTAGGTCTAGTCATCATTGCATTATGCATATGTTTTGTACTAGATTATTTCATATAGTTCTTATAGTTATTTTCTTTCGTAGGAAAACTACTTGCTTGCAATTGGCTCTTAATCTTGTAAACGTCACATGCTCTTTCTTTGCTCACTTGCATATAGAGTAAGCTATTTTCTTTTGCAAGCATACCATTACTTGCAATGGCTTCTTACTCACTCAAAACTTGATTGGCAATGACAGTTAAATTATTGATGAAATAATTCACATCGTTGTAGGGTGATCCCACAATAGTGGTTTACAATTTTTGGCCAAACTAGACACTGGAATAATTTTTTTAACTAAATATTCACTTTCGGGCAACTATAGCGGCTAAACCGTGAGGAATTTGAAGATGATGCAAACTAGAGTTTTGTGAAATTTTGTCTATAGATTCTAAATATATTTTTTTCAAAATTTTTGGAATCAGATTGCACTTCTTTTTTCATCTCCCTCGAAAATTAGTTTTATTCAGAAAACAACATTTTTAAAAAGTGACGCTCACCGTATAACACATAACTTTTTTTTCCATGAAGGGTGAAATTCTAATTCTTTTGAATTTAGATTTGTAACTCTGATATCTGGTGCTTCCACTTGGTTAGATAGTTTCTTATTGAATATTTGTTCTTTAATCAAATTTCAAAGTCAAACCAATTACAATTCAGACATAGCGTGACCGTATAACGCGTAACTTTTTTTGTATGTATCAAAATTCAATTTTATTTTTTTTGTTGGATCAAGGACTTCAATATCTGGTGCACTCATATTTTTCAATTTTTTTTTTTGATAATCTACTATTTTTTCACATGTGAAAAATAAAGAGTTTGATTTTCAATGAGAAACGTACATTCAAAATAAATAAAAAATAAATATAATAATAAAATTAAATTTATTTAAAATTATACTTTTTTGAAAGCTTATAATAAGGACTACATACTTACAAAAAAAATTAAACGAATTCATTTGATCCTCCAAAAGGTAAACCAAAAGTGGTTTTTCATCAGCATTTTGGTAGGTGTAAAGGAGACTCCATTATAGGTATGGTTTAAAACTAGCGGGGTTTTATCCAAGGGGGTTTGATCTAAGGTAGTTTGATCAAACCCTCTTCAATTTTAATGCTTTAAATGGAACTTTTTAAGGCTTAAATCATTATATTTTCTAAAAATATGTGATTTCAACAAAAAATAGAATCTCCCAGAAATTGTAAACCACTATTGTGACAACACCATACAACAAAAATTAAAGGGTGTGAAGATGACAACTCTAAAGAGTTTACACTGGCTTTAATGACATTACATCCTTTGCATAAACATAAGCTTTATTCGTGGCAATAGCTTTTTTTGTAGGTGCATTGGTAGGGGATTTTACTTCAGTTTACATGTTGTGTACAATCGAACACCACAAATGACAAGAGTGTGGAGAGAATTTAGGGCCATTATAAAAGAAAGATTTTGTAGAACATAGGAAAATTGCCTCCAACACCATGCTCTTCCAACTGCTTCTTTGTTATGGACCCCAACATTTCTATCATTTATATAGGGGAGAGGATAGGGGCGAGGACCCAATACTTGAGCACCCTAACTTTACACTTCTCAAAATTCTACTTGGAAATTTTAAATGACTCCCAACTTTTTCATCAACTTACTTGGAAAATCCCTTGCTTAGAATTAGGGTTTCATGGCCACATCATCATGCATTTTGTTGAGGTGTACAAAATGTCCCCCAAAAAATAAACAGATAGTTGTTCAGTAAGTCATTTTTATTAGTGTGTTGATGGGGCATCACATGACTTGTATTTTAGATCTAAAGAATACATTTCATTCAGTTATGGGTACTCAAATTTTGGGAATTAAATAAAAAAATGCTATAACAACTATTGGAACATGCTCAAGTACTGGGTGTTTTTGGTACAATTTTCTTTAAAAATTTTTGATGATTTTGTGAGGTCCACGTCTCATTTTTACTAATATCTCCTAAATTTGCATTACAATCACACAATTCCCTCCTTCAATCTTATATTAATTTAGTACCCAAATGAGTATATATTCAATATTAATTTGTATCAGGACAAAAATAAACAGACTTGGTTTCATTTTCATTTTTGCTATTTGAAGATGAGTGAATTTGAAATTTGATTGTTGTATATAGCTTTATTCAAGAATCTTTGTTGGAAAATATAATGCAATTTTAGGAAGATATTATTATACAAAAGGAAAAAATAGAAATTTATTCATTTTTTTATATAATTATAATTGTGTTCTATTAAAAATTAATCATTTTTATTTAATTAGAATCGTGTTCTATTAAAAATTGTTTGATAAGTAGATTCAATCACAAAATTGTATCAGTATCAATTTTAAATGTATCATACAACATAGCTTACCACTAAAAATTCTTTGGGAAAATTAATTCTATGTTATATGGTATCCATCATACCTACATATCACCTTACACTAAGGTCCTTGTCAATGCATTGACTAGAAAAAATTTTACCCATCATTTTTTGGGTAATGAAGTTTTATACTCACTACAACAAAACAAGCAATTAGTGCCTAAAATGGTGCTGAAATTTAGTGCATTTGAGTTCATGAATTGGACACTTTTGTGAGCGCAAAACTTGGCGCCAAACTACATGTTCACTTTTGCGTCAGATTTAACATCGGATTTTGCACCAGAAAAGTAGTGCAATAGCTCGCCTCCTTTAGCGCCGAGAATAGTGTCGGGAAGTGAGACCAATTTAATGTTGGAAATAGTGCCTAAATTAGCTCCCAATTTGGCTTCCAGTTTTACTTCCATGTCTTCTCCCATTTTTGCTTCTATTTTTGCTCCTAGTCGTGCTTCCTATTTTGCTTCTAGTATGGCATCGAAAATATTTTTTTTTGGCTTCCCAATTGATGCCAAGTTTTGCTTCCATTATGGTTTCCTTTTTTGCTTCCAATTTTGCTTCCATTATGACGTCCTTTGTTGCTTCCAGTTTGGCTTCCAATTTTGCTTCTTATGTTGCTTCCAAGTTTGCTTCCATTTTTGCTTCCAATTTTTCTTCCAAGTTTGATTCTGGTTTTGCTTCCAAGTTTGCTTCTAGTTTTGTTTCCAATTTTGCTTCCTCTTTTGTTTCCAATTTTGCTTCCATTTTTGTTTCCAATTTTGCTTCCAATTTTACTTTCGATTTTGCTTCCAATTTTGCTTCCAATATTGCTTCTGATATAACGTCGCTTGTTGCATCTAGCTTTGCTTCCATTTTTGTGTCTTTTGTTGCTTCTAATATGGCTTTTATTTTTTCATCTTATGTTGATTCTAAAATTGCGTCCATTATTACTTTTTTGTTTGCTACCTGAATTGCTTTTATTTTTGCTTCCTAGATAACACCAAGTTTTGCTTCCAAGATTGCTTCTAGTTTGGCTTCCATTGTTGCTTCCTTTTTTGCTTCTAAAAAATGCTTCTTGTTTTGCTTCTATTTATTAATTTACTATGTTCTATTTCAATTTAATTAGTTAAATATATCATACCTCTTAAATAACTCATATGATTATAGAGTAAGTAAATTAAATAATATGTTTTATTTCAATTTAATTAGTTAAATATATCATGCCTCTAAATAACTCATAAGATTATAGAGTAAACTTGTTATGTAATTATTTAACTCATATGATTAAATAACAAGATAATTATTATAACATGATCATCATATATAATTAAAACAAGTGAGTCAAATATTGATAATTTAATTGAATTTGACAACATCCATCCTAAGCAGTAAATTAAAATCATCATATGTAATAAATATCCATCCAAATATCATCGACCGCTTGTTCAATATATATAAATTGACAAGTCAATACTGATAAAATTATCATCATATATAACTAAAACAAGTGAAAGTCAAATATGTTAGTAGATCAATAACATGTCATAATGATACATGTCCAACAGTCAACATAAGTCAAAATGATACATGTACAAATGATATAAGTAAAAATGATAAATTATGTAACTCAAAATGATACAAGTCAAGATGATAAATGTCCAAATGATATAAGTCAAAATGATACAACTCAATAATATGGTACTACAAGCTGTGAAAATGATACATATGATAGTAACCATGAAAAGAGGCATCATAACAATATATCAGCAATGATCCATGATGCAGTCTATCTGATCATGAATGTCACTGGCTACTACTAGCAATTGCCTCATCATCATCACCATTGTGATCATCATGATCATGATCATGATCATCATTGGCCTTGGTGTCTTCTGTATCTGCATCATCATCATCCTCTGCCATGTGATCTGTACCAGAACCAACATAATCTGGATCTATATCATGAGGATCATCTTGATCTTTTGGAAGACCTGTGTTTTGCAAAAAAAAAAACATTTAAAATGAAAAGTTATTATTTATTTCATGTGATTATTTTTTTTTGTTATACATCTAATATTACAACATATGAAAAGAAACCATAGTCATATTACATCATATCAAAGTGCACATACCATAATAAAATTTCAAAAAATTTATAACTAATATGTCATTCCAATGATGTAAAACATGCAACAATTCTAATAAACATTATTAAAGATCATAAAAAAAATTGTTATACAATTTAACTATCAACTGTAAATTCTATTATAAAACCTTAAGTGCCAACCCTCTACATTTTGTGCTATATATGATTATGTTTGCCTTGAAGATCCTTTGAGAGTTAACTGGTCTATATATCTTCTTCTCCTATATTTCAGAAATGGATATTTTTCTAAGATATTTTGGCACTATAATATGCTTCAAAGGTTCTTTGAGGATTAACTAGTCTATATGTCCCTGTATTTTAGAGTCAATATTGAAATTCAAATTTTATTATGATTTTAACTAGAGATTAGATCAAGGATATTGAGCTTTTAACTAGAGATTATGTATACAATGAATGTGATTTACTATTTTTATGAATGATAGAATCATTACAAGATCCATGGTGATATATTGTGATGCTTATTTTTTTAAGACATTGACATATTATGTATAAGTTTCTACTACAAATTATATGAGATTAGTTCATGGAGCATTTGGTCTCCATTGGATCACACATGTTCATTCATCACTTTTTGACATAGATTGACCTTCTGATCACCACACATGGGACTTGATTTGGCATTGAAACATATGTTGAGGCATGATAGAGATGACATAGCACCCTTGCACACATGTTGAGGCATCATGGAGGTTGTTTATTGGTTCATGCATGGATTATTTGGTCTACTTGACCCACACGAGATACTTTATTACTTTTCTATGTGGAGTGGCCCTTCATCTTCCACATGTGTGAGGTTGATCTAGCATTTGGGCACACATTCATGAGGCTTTAGGTCATATTAACAAGATGTATATTTAGCATTGTTTAAATCCAATCTGGTCATGTATGACATTTATTAAAGTTACCATGGCATGAGAACTCTGTGCTCTCCTTTTTTTCTTTTCATTTCTTAATATCACTGTGATCTTAGGATGTACTATTATTTTTTTCCTTCATTCTTTGAATGCATTTGTATAAATGGTACTATGGGGATGGTTGAAGCACAACTCAGTTTTACATTTATGGTTTAGTTTTCTATTTGTAAGCAAGATATGACATGCAACATTACTTGAGCATATAGAGAATAGTTCTTCAAGACATTTTGTACTTTGATTATACTATTTTTAAGTGACATTTTCATGTATATAATCATATCATGTTCATGTATGTTAATATAAGGCAGCTATGGAGGTAGTTCAAAGAGATGGCCCTGAACTTTTGCCTCATCTTACAAAGTCTACAGGAACAAGAATAGGGATCAAATTTCAAGAGTGGTTTAAGTTTGAATTCAGGAAATGACAAAATAGTGAAGGCTGGAATGGATTTTAATATATCACTTGGGTTTTAGAATTTGCAGTTGTAGACTGGTAACCCCAAAACACAAAATTATTCATTGCTCCTTGCTGACACTATGGTTGTTAAGGATAAAGGGCTTGAAAATGCAACTAGGGTTAGCTCCAAAGTATACGCTGATGTTGCAAACTCATTTAATGACGATGATGAAGATGAGGAAGTGAAACAAAAACCCAAGGCTAAGGTAAATGGAGGAGAATCAAGTATCTCCAAGGAAACCTTATGATTTGATAATCAGGAGATGACTAAAGAAGAGCAATGCCGACAACACCAAGTAGAACTTGCAAGGATAAAGAATGAGGAGATTGTAAGAAGATTGGTTGCAGGGGGCATTGGCATAGGAGATGGGCATGGTTCTTCCAAGCCATCCATTGAGATGGTTTCCTACAAAACTGTGGATGATATCCCCATTTCTAGAGAGCTCATGATTCAGGTTGATACAGAAAATGATGTTGTTTTGGTACCCATATATGGCATCATGGTTCCATTTCATGTAGCCAACACCAAGAGTGTTACAAGCCAACAAGATGGAGGGAATTCTTATATAAGGATAATTTTCAATGTTCCAGGTACTAGCTTTAATGCCAACTACATGCCAACATTGAAAATCCATAGCAGTATTTATGTTAAGGAAATTTCCTTTAGATCCAAGGATTCAAAGCACATCAACCATGTGGTACAAATGATTAAATCCCACAGACAATCTGTATCAATGAAAGAGTCTGAAAAGGAAAAGATAGCTACACTGGTGACTCAGGAGAAACTTCAGGTTTCAAAAACAAAGCCAATTAGGCTGGCAGACTTGTGGATCAAGCCAACATTTGGTGAAAGAGGAAGAAAGATGACTAGAACTCTGGAAGCCCACCATAATGGATTTTGGTATTCACCCATGAGAGCAGAAGAGAGAGTTGATATCATGTATCAAAACATTAAGCATGCATTCTTCTAGCTAGCAGAGAAGGAGATGATTACTTTGCTTCATTTTCATTTGCATAACCATATCATGGTGGGAACCAAGAAGACCAAGGATGTCCAATTTTATGTGTAGGTAATGGATGTGGTCCAAAATTTAGGAGGGGAAAGAAGGTCAATGTATGATCCTAATGAAATTGAGGAAGAACAGTAAGAGAGGGACAGGAAAAATAAAATCAATGCAGAGTTTCAAGGATTTTTCAAGCAAGTAACAAAGCTATGGGAGCAGCCTCATCTAAAATATTTTGAACTAGAGTTTGATATACCATTTAGAGAGATTGGTTTTCATGGAGTTCCTTTCAAAGCCTCTGCTTTTATTGTTCCTACGGTAAACTGTTTGGTAGAGTTGGTGGAATTACCTTTCTTAGTAATCACTAATAGTGAGATTGATATTATTAACCTTGAGAGAGTAGGACTTGGGCAAAAGGCATTTGATATGGCTATTGTTTTCAAAGACTTCAAGCGGGGTGTACTCTACATTGATGTCATTCCTCAATCTTCGCTTGATAGCATCAAGGAATGGTTGAACTCCATGGATATAAGTATTATGAAAGAAAAATGAACTTGAACTGGCGGCCAATTTTGAAGATTATTACTGATGATCCAGATAAATTTATTAAAGATGGTGGTTGGGAATTTTTGAATATGGAAGCCAATGATTATGACTCTAATAATTCACAAGTGTTAGATCAAGGACATGAACCCTCTGATGTAGAAGAGGAATCAAAATCAGATGAGGAAGGTTTAGAAGATGAATCTCTTGTGGAGTCAGATGAGGATGACGAAGAAGAATATTCTGAAGAGGAGGAAGGTAAAACATGGGATGAATTAGAAGCCGAAGCCAGAAATGTAGATAAGGAAAAAGGAGATGAGTCTGATAGTGAAGAGGAAAGGAAGTGACGAAAGGTAAAAGCTACAAGGAAGTCTTAGGCACCTGATATTAGAGATTCAAGAGGAATGCCTGCCAATAGGCATAATGTTAGATGAATTGAGTTCATCTACATCCTCCTACTATTTATTCATGCACATAAATGGTTCAACTATTTATGCAAATGATGCATATATGTTAACTTGATCAGTGATGTTACTTCAGTAGTTTGACTTCTATGACAACCACCCATTAGGCCAATATTGTGTGCGGGAGCACGCTTGTGTTTTTAGTTAGCTTTTTTGGATAGCTCTACTAGGTGTTGAGGACATTCCATTTATCTTTTGAATGTTAAGAAGTCTAGTATTACACGCTTCTCTATGTTGATCAAATCAGGTTGTAGGTTTTTTTATTGCTGATTTCTTTATTTATGGAGTTATTTTTAACTTGGAAGATAGGAATTTACTACCTTTTTTAAATTAGATGGACAAATTAAGTGGCTAGTTAGCTACGCCAAGTGATGAGTTAGTATGTTATAGTAAGGGTTTTCTATATCAATTCATCTTTTGATTGTTTATAATAATTAAATAATGTGAATGTTGTATAAGGTCAACTAATTCTATCAAAGCAACCACTTGGATTTTTACCCGAGTTTCAAGAAAAAATTAATGATATAATTAGGAGCATATTTTTTTCTTTATAGACAGTTCAAAAATCTCATTCACCTCTTAAGCATTGGTTAAAAAATGTGTAAATTACTGCCTACATTTGCAACATTGTAAGAGAAGAATATTCAAATTGTATGGTTTTCCTTGACTTCTAGTGTATTCCTTCCTTAATCTATATGAGCATTTTTCAATAGTAGTTGTTTGTGCTCCAGGAATTTTTTTTATGAGTGTTTATTATTATGTAGACTACTTGACAAGCTGGCGTTTTGCTTTTATTTCTGCTGTTGTAGGCTTTCTGGATAAATTTGCTTTTCAAATAGGAAAGTAGATATCATTGTTTAATTATGCAAAATGAAATGGAGTTTATATCTTTGGCATTTTCTACATTCCAATGTGCTATATATGATTATGTTTTCCTCAAAGATCCTTTGAGAGTTAACTGGTCTATATATCTTCTTCTCCTATATTTCAGAAATGGATATTTTTCTAGGACATTTTGGCACCGTAATATGCTTCAAAGGTTCTTTGAGAATTAACTAGTTTATATGTCCCTGTATTTTAGAGTCAATATTGAAAGACAAATTTTATTATGATTTTAACTAGAGATTAGATCAAGGATATTGAGCTTTTAACTAGAGATTGTGTATACAGTGAATGTGATTTACTGTTTTTATGAACGATAGAATCATTACAAGATCCATGGTGATATATTGTGATGCCTATTTTCTTAAGGCATCAACATATTATGTATAAGTTTCTACTATAAATTATATGAGATTAGTTCATGGAACACTTGGTCTCCATTGGCTCACACATGTTCGTTCATCACTTTTTGACATAGATCGACCTTCTCATCACCACACATGGGACTAGATTTGGTATTGGAATATATGTTGAGGCATGATAGAGATGACATAGCACCCTTGCACACATGTTGAGGCATCATGGAGGTTTTTTATTGGTTCATGCATGGATTATTTGGTCTACTTGACCCACACAAGATACTTTATTACTTTCCTATGTGGAGTGGCCCTTCATCTTCCATAGGTGTGAGGTTGATCTAGCATTTGGGCACACATGTTCATGCATAAGAGGATTATTTTATGGTTTTTTGGTGCTTGGAGTCTAGCACCACCCCCTCTCTCTATAGGACTTAGGTATGGATTTTACACCAAACACTCTCTCTATAAGACCTATGTGGTGGTTCAAGGCCCTATACCACATCACCCATGGGTCCTAAAAGTGGATGTTACAACAAAAGTGCCTAGTTTTCAAGCCTGAAATATAGCCTAAACCTCAAGAGGAGGAGTTAGACAATTAACTTCTAGGAACACTAAATGGTACCCTTCCATTAGCCTCAAGGGTTCAGTAAGAAACATAGTGGCCCTAGTTAGTAGGTTGTATGGGGAGAAGGATGCTTCTCATTTTCAAGAATCCTAAGTCACATTGCTACATTTGTTGTTTAAAGAAGGGCCAATTTTAAACTAGGTAGTTGTTTTGTCACTCACTTTGTGCAATGAAATAACGAGAGTTGAGTCTCCTCCAGTGGGCACAAAGCCAAAATTCTATGCAACCTCTTACTTGTGTTATATTATTTGTGCAACTAGTAAATTGTCTGGGGATCAATTGGTCATGGAGCATCACATGTCATTTTTTCCATGTTTATTGCTAGGACCGATGGGAGCACAGATATTCATCCAAATATGAGCACATCTATGAATGATTCTTTGCTTCCTTGCATGAGCTATTATTTGAGAAAAGGTTTCCTAGGTTGTCTAAAGACATGATCAGAATCTTGGAGAACCTAAAATATTACTCCCTATATGAGTTGTTAAAATATAGGAAGATCTATGGCACTACAAAGGTGCCCCATACTTTTCCCAAGCATGTACCTGACATGTTGTTGATCAAGAAGTTACATGTCATACTATACTCTTGAGATTTAATGAAGCCATGGAAGCAATGGTAATGGATGTAGATGATATGGATCTAGTGGCTAGGGCTACGACTAGGGTCGCCACAACACAAGAAAATGAATCAAACATCCTTAAAATTACATGAGAAATGGAAGGGCATAAGAAGGAAATTGAGCACTTGAAACATCAAGTGGAATACTACAAGGCTGCAAGGTATGACATAGGTGATTTCATGGAATATGCATTAGAAATCCATGATGACTTGACCTTGGTGCAAAAGGAGTTCTACAAGGATGTGTTAGATCTATAGGATGCCTACCAAGATGCATTAAAACATTCTTACATGTTAAAAGAATGGAAACATCGTGAGGAAGTATGAAAAAGATGCATGCGGATCACTTAGTAGAATGGCAACATGAATTCAAGGAAGCACTCGTTGAGATACCATGTTTGAGAGAAAAGAAGATAAATAAAATCAACATGGGACTAAGTTACTCAAATGATACAACTCATAACTTAAATGAGGACAATTAAGAGATATTTAAAGATGGGATGAAAATAAGGCATGAATGCCACCCACTGCCCTTTAAGGCAAACAATATTTTTTTCCTCAACATGAAATAATGGGACAATTGACTGGGATCTAGGGCCAAAAAAGAATCACTTTAGAAATCATCCTATACATCAATAAACAACTCAATACAAGAAATTCAAATTGACATATTAATACAACAATATCCAACTAAGTTATTGAAAGTCAACTATTGATATCTCATTCTCCATCCAATTACAAAATTGGTCCACTTTTTTCTTTGTAACATTTCCTTTTCAAATTGTGTTGGATGTCGGCCATATTTCTCCTCTTGTCAAAAAATGGCACATGGACTGGTTAAACTAATTAATATGCAATCATTTACTTTTTCCTAGGAAAAAATAAATCATTTAACATATTAAATATACTTAAAAATGTACAGATCAAGGCCTATAAACCTTTTTGACCACTATGATGCGTGGCACGAAGTTTTTCAAGCCTAGCCTTGGAGGCCTTGTCCTGAAACATATACTAATTCAATTTAACCATGCACAAATAAAATTTAAAAACCGTTTAATAAATTTTATATAATCTTATGAGCAAATTCAAATACCTACGTACTCTCCTCACCAGATTTCCTCCGTGCATCAGACTTCTCATATTCTTTTACAAGCTCTTTCCATACTTTCACACTTACATCAATTGGCCTTTGTTTTAGCCTTAGCTCCGGAGGGAGTTCTTTTATCTTCTTTGTTTGGTTGCACTGAAATGTCTTGCAGTTTTGAGACATTTGTAGCTTTATCTTCTTTATAGACCAACCTGTGCCAAATTCAGTCTCCATGTCATGGATAACTACTTTTTGTAGGTGCAAGGGTATCTTTGAGAATGAAAAATGTAGATGGTCTTTGAACTGTTGAAGACATGATTCCTTCAAACTATTCACAAATGTTTTTCTAGCATTTGTCAGTAAGACTTCCCCTGAAACCACATCGTATTCTATCTTGGTATTGTAGCTACCAATGCAAGATGCAAAACATGGCATGGTGGAAGAAGTCTGTGTCCCAGGAGTGGCAGGGACATTGGAAGTCTCTACTCCCTGTTCCATATTCTTAGAGTTTATTGTTATTGATTTCCTCTTGGATCTTTTGCTTGATCCAGGACTGGTTGGGGAATCAATCGATTCCCTTTGACATGGTTGATTTGGTTGCAATGTTCCAGGGGCTTTACTAGATCATTTTCCTATGTATTTGGCAAGCATTGTCAAGTCCACACCATCCAATTTGTTCAATGCCTCTATCCCAAATATGGAAGTCAATGCCTCTTTATCTTTGTCAGTCTCATGTCCCTATATATATAATTTTTCTTTTAAATTTAGAAATAAAAAATTAAAAACTAAAAATCAAAGAAACAAAGGAAACATTTACAAATCTATAAATTGATAATGAATTACCTCTTTGTGGCCAAAGTCTGCTCCCTTTTCTCCCTTCCCTCTATTGCTTGACATTTTGAGGCGACCTAGGTAAAATTGTTTTTGTCCAATCTATGGAGGCAAACGAAGTATACACTACTAGGTATGAAAGTTTTCGTCCAGTTTGTGGTAAGAAAGTTTTATTTTGTGGTATGAAAGCAAGCCACCAATCAAATAAATTAAAAGAAATGGGCTTTAATTGCATCTTCACATCAATCTAGAATGCTTGTAAAATAAACTTAATGTTAATCTAGTGTTGTAATGTGTTTGATTAATGAGCAAGCTTTACCTTGAATGACTCTCTTTCTGGATTTAAATGCCTATGAGATATCTCCAAAGAGTTCAAACCCTACGATGGAATGAATAATGCAAAAATAAGAACACCAAATAACCCAAATCAACTGAAGCTCGGCTCACACAAAAAATTCAATACATTAAGTCCAATTCACTCTACCTTATCAAAATTGCTACAACAAAATTCCATTCAAAACCCCTTATAAAAAAAATGAAAAAAGAGCCCTAATCATTTTTCACTCTATGTCAAAACAAACATGAAAACTTCAACATAACCCAATCATCTGAAAAAGCGCATAATCCCCTAAACCTTTAAAAAATAGATGATAATGAAACAAGGTAAATTGCAGTTATATTACAAATCTGCTACTTTAAAAAATAAAACAAAAATCTAAAATCATGTATTCCCTGCCGACCTAATTTCTACCAATTACCATTAAAAACCTCCACCTTAAATTGAAAACCTAAATAACATCAATTTTTTTTGAAATGTACACCTATATACTGACCTCTGTCTTTTCTGGTAGCAAATGTATAATATGCCCAAGCAATTAAGCGAAAGAAAGTTTCAAGCAATCTCTTGTGAGCCTATGAAATGTGGAGGTTTGAGAACTTATTGGTAAGTGTGTGTGAGAGTTGCACTTGCAAATCCTCGAGGGTTTTCTTTTTTGGAGCCAAAACCAACGAATTTATAAGCAAACATTTTTGCTAATCGTTAAAGCATGAAAGAAATTAAATAATATGATTGTCCATTTATTTGAGAGGTGAAGCCTGTGCAACATATTTGGATGAGGAGATTTCAAACTCTACCCCTTTTTTAGTTTTACTACAAATTATTTTTGTCAAGTTTGTGGTATGAAATTTTTGTTTTGTGTTTTCTTGTTGTGTGGTAAGTTTTAATGTAGGCGGGAATTTTTAATTTTCTATTTTTGATTCATTATTCGGTGCTATAGTCGTCATAGTTAATGCCGAATTTAGCACTGTAGTTAATGTCAACTTTAGTGCCAAATTTCAGCCCTAAATGTAATCTCTTTGGGGCGCCAAAGGTGGCACAAAGTTTTCCTAATTTAACGCCTAGTTGTGTCAAACCAAACTCTTTTACCTATCAAACAAATAAATTCAGATATCATGCCTTCTCTTGGTTAATGAAGAGATAAATGCTAGCTAAATCAATCAAGATGTCAAAGATTTTAGCTAGTGGCTAGACTTCCATGCAATACTAATTATGAAAAATAAACATATTTGGCTACAAATATGATTTCCATACAACATAAAGTAAGTCATGTTATGTATCAATCTTTCATTAAAGTTGTAGTAAATTGTTAAGTCTTATATGGGTTGAGCCATTTGTAAATATTTGTTGGCTTTTACTTGATGAGGGGGTTTCTACATAACCAAGCCAACTACTTCCACCACAGCCTCTATGGAGGATAAAAACCAATCATGAAAAATAAAAAATCATGAATGAAAGTTTTGGATCTTATCTAAGATAAATATTCTCACACTATCTAATGTAAAGTAGGTTTCAATCAAAAATAAGGAATCCAATCTCTAGTTTTCAAAGAGAAAATATCTATGGTTTTAATGAATTTGTGGAAGAAGTGTAAGGTAGAGAACCAACTAAAATGATTAGTAATAGGTTTTCTTTCATCTAGGATAACAAGGGACCATGGAAGGGGTGTTCAGCTAAAATTATTAGTAATAGGTTCTATTTGTATTCAAATTGTAAATAAATGTGTTTTTAATGTGAATTTGTAGTCATCTTGTAATCATAAGATTTGAGCTCTAGTTGTCAAGATTTCGCGTGTAAAATTTTTGTGAAGAGAAAAATGTTGCAATGTCCTATTTTGTTTTTCATGGTGTGTCTTAATGAAAAGTGAGCATATTATCAAGATAATTTCAACAATATTCTCTTGGTGCATAGCCGTTATGTGACTATTGTCATTTTTGTGTATTATAGGATCCAAAGGAGGCCATGGAGAGAGGACGTGGATGGCATAGAACTACTAAATCACATAGAGGAAAGTGGGTGGAAATAGATATGACAACGAATATGTAGATATAATAGAGGTAAGAAGAGAAAGCAACCTCAACCAAAGGAGGAAGGTGTTTATGAATTCACAAATGCTACAACATAGAGGAGATAAAGTCGTTTTTTTGTCCGTGAGGTCTCTGAGGTCAAAATTATTGGTTGAAAATGCACAGGAATGGTGATTAAATGTGATTCTATGATCAAGGGAAAAGTTTGAAAATTAGGATGGCCAAAACATGATATCAATATGTCAAATATATGACTAAAGTGAGGTTTTGTGTTGGATAGCATATTTGTTGTAATGATATAATTGGTGTACTAAACATTATTTACTATGTTGTGTATTATAGGGTCCAAACGAGCCCATGGCAACAGATCATGTCATATCAAATGAGGACACAATGGATGAAGTTGGACATCAAGTACTCAAATTTTGACTTAACTTAGGAAAAAAAGATCTAATGGCATTTTGTGATATGTCCATCTTTTTTCACAATATTACTGAAATTTATAATGTATTATCCAATCTTGACATAAATTAATGCATGTTGTTGATTATTTTAGATGGAGATTGGAGCAAATGTAGAGTCTGAGTGTTTAACTAGCAAAAGAACAAGATATGTACGTGGACGTGGACCTAAAACTATTAAATCACGTAGAAGACAGTGGGTGGAAGAGGATATGACAATGGATCCTGCAGACACAACAAATGATTGCACTGGACAAGAGGTTGGTCAGGACTATAGTACATGGGATGAATACTTTGAGAAAATTGTTGTTTGTGGATGTTTTGTATGTCGTGGAAAGAAACAATTCAAATGAGTGATTGTACAAAGACATTACATATATGATGAGCTTCCATTTGGTAGTATGCCTCCTATAATCGATTCAAATCCAATAGGAATTATGGTAAGGAATTTTCCAATTTGATATAAATAACATGTATACTTTGTTTAAACACTGTTTTATATTATTTAAATAACTATTTTTTTCTTAATGGATACTTGCAGGATAAAGTTCTTGGTTTAAAGTTTATTGGATCACCGACTTCCAGCCTAGATGGTAATGATCATTTATCAAATGATACATCTAACAAAAATATGTTCCAATATACCAGCTTAGAAGATGAGGAATTGATGAAAATAAGTAACAAAACAAGAACCAGTTTAAAGATACA
This sequence comes from Sequoia sempervirens, assembly GCA_007258455.2. Classification (NCBI taxonomy): domain Eukaryota; kingdom Viridiplantae; phylum Streptophyta; class Pinopsida; order Cupressales; family Cupressaceae; genus Sequoia; species Sequoia sempervirens. The sequence goes on along the minus strand of VDFB02262125.1, from coordinate 193,916 downwards.
TAATTTGCTTAAAGACAAGGGGAAGGTGGACTACATACCCTATGAGAATGAATGTGATGGAGATGATGACTTGCCTCTGAGTTTGAGATCAATTTACAAAGAGACATTTGATCATCGACTATATTGTGCTTGGCCTAGTGATCAACAACTACCTAGAGTGTACAAGGTGTTTCAATTTTGGGGATACAACTACATGATACGACCCTCCAATATTCATGGAGAAAATTTAGGCCTCTTTATTGTCCAAAATGTACATGTGGGATCTAGACATAGAAACAATTCAAAACAAAACACTAGGAGATTAATGCCATATTATGGTCCATCATATTACAGTGGTGAATGGAGAAGGCTAGCATAATATAAGCCTAGCATGTCAGCATATGGTCTAAATTTGAATGTGTATACACGTCATCTCCAATTAGAAAGTGGAAAAGAAATGAATATAGGTAATCTTATGTATATAGATGGACGTGCATACACACACAAAAATATTGCAGGATTTAAAAATAGTAGTAAGGGAAGGGACCCTACTATAAGACCAAATTGTCAATTTGTTGAGGTTATAAATGATAAAGATGGAGATATGGAAAGAGAGGTTGATAGATTGATAATGGTTGAGGCTATTATGGACCTTACCATTGGGGATGAGTTATTGATTGATTACCTCTTCTTAAAATTCACTTCTGCGTGAAAGAAAAGGGAAGAACAAGGTCTCCCTAAGGATGTTCTTAAGGGCAGAAAACCAAAGAATAATAAATGAGTGTAATTGATGTTTTATAAACTATGTTGTCAAAATCGTGTTTTATTTAAATTATTGTATAATAAAGGTAGTCTATAAAATAATGTTCCATTATTCAATTGATGTATATATGTTCATACAATTTTTATTTTTATTTTTTAAGCGATATTTTATTATATTTCATTGAAATTGATACATTTATGATTTATCCAATTGTTGCCAAACATTAAATAATGTTTGTGTTTGTTGATAGGTAGAAGATGTTGATGAAACACATACTAATTCCCAAGATCCAACTGGGTTATTAAGATTTGGACAGGATGATCCAAACCATCCTTTAAACAATACCAGGGTGAAAAGAGCAACATTGAAGAGAATACTACCAAATGAGAAATTTGAAGAGTTGATGAGATCTGCATACATTGATGACATGCCACCTATCCTTAATGATGATGATCATGATAGTGAAAATGCAGTGCATGAAGAAGGATTGAATGAAATTATTACAGGTTTCTTTGGGGATGGAAAAAATGATGCCAATAATGATCATATGGTTGATAGTAACGATTATAGCAGGGGTAATTCTCACCAACGTAATGTTGATGATAACAACCTGAAAGACTCCATCAAGTAGCGAAGACACCGTGTTCAAATCGGGTGCAAGTTGAACCTCAAAACTGGCATGCACATTAATATTATTAGAAATCAAGTCACTATTTGGTTGGTCAGACAAAGGATTCACTACCGTACTGAAGTGAGTTGAAATCTATTTCTTACTTTGCATTTTCAATTGTACATAATTCATAAACATTCATCAAATTCGTTTATATTTCTTTAAGGTGATTTTAAAACCATATATTGTATATAAACAGTCCTAGAATAGATTGAAATATCAAACATGTTCATCATAAGTCAAACATTCAATTGATTTAATCTCTAGCAATCTTACAAAACACTAAAAACTAAAATATTCCCTAAAGAGAATGTGTTGCCATCAACTTGTAGAGAGGCACGTCTGTTGTTGGTTGAGTTGGGGATTGAATATAAGAAAATTCATTCATGTAGAAATGATTGCATTTTATATAGAGATGAATATCAAAACAAGGTAGAATGCCCTGTATGCAAAGAGAAGAGATATCGTATAGATGTACAAGGTCCTACAGTTCCAAAGAAGGTTTTACGTCACATGCCAATTATACCTAGACTTCAAAAAATGTTTCGTTGCAAGTGACTTGCACAATTGATGGACTAGCATGCAAATAACAAGAGTAAAGATGGATTAATGCGAATTCTGGATAACACCAAAGCAATGAAACGCAGAGGAAAAATGACCAAGAAAATTCAAAGATGAACCCCATAGTATCAGGTTTGGTCTTGCAATTGATGGAGTGTGCCCATTCTCTTTCCTGAGCTCAAATTATAGTGTTTGGCCAGTCAGATTGATAGTATACAATATTCCCCCATGGATGAGTGTTAGAAAGGAGCACCTTATGTTGACTCTCATTGTTCCAAGAAAATATCAAGTTAAAAACATGGATGTTTATCTTGCACCTTTTATTGATCAGATGCAACTGCTATGGAAAGGCATAAGAATGTATGACATATCATGTCCTCCATCAAATAGGTCCTTCATGTTTTATGGTGTGCTATGTTGGATTATTCATGATTTCCTAGGACTTGGTGTTTGTTCTGGTAAGATAAAATATTTACGTATTTATACTCATAATTTATTTTCATCCTAACTTTCATACTTAGTTTTATACTATTTTTTTGATGTTATTAACATTACTTATTGAATTGCAGGGCCTCAAACAAAGGGGATATTTGCATGTTTAAGATGTGTAGAACAATTTCAAGGGTGGTCTCCTAAAGATCTACATAAATTTATTTACACAAACAACAGGGTTTTCTACCACTATATCATAAGTTTAGAAATCACCTGAAGAATCAATTTGATGGAAAAGTTGGAAATAGAGGCCCTCCCATGATTATGGGTCCAGGTGATTGGCTTAAGAAGTATGAAGATGTTGAATTGAAAGCTTGGGAGGATTTTTTTGATCAAGGTGATTCAATTGAAGAACCAAAACAAGTTGTAGTTAATATGCCATAAGGAATGAAAAGTAAATCCATATTTTATGAGCTCCCTTACTGGAAGGATCTATTAATATCTCACCTATTAGATCCTATGCACATCTTCAAAAATGTCCCATATTCTATATTTCGACATATATTAGGCAAAGAGAAAGACATCTTGTCTTCGAGGAGAGATATTGCTCTTTCATGTACCATAATTAATAGAAAACATTTGTGGCCAAACAGGGAAAATGAAACATATGCAGAAGCTCCATGGAATTTTGAAAAAAAGAGAGCTAGACCAACTAAAAAATATCATTCGTTCAATAAGGACACCTACTAGCTATAGGTCATAATTGGCTAAAGCTTTTATAGTTGATGGACATATCATAGGATTTAAAACACATGATTTTCATAATTTTATGAAGGTATTACATATCATCATTTAACATTTACTGGTAACATTGATTAAGTACTAAACATATTTTGATATTTTGTTGTGTGAGAAAAAAATACTAGTGACCTTTTCATAAATATGTTTGATAGCATATCATTCCATTGGCAATTAGGGGGGATTCATGTCTTACAGTTGACTTAAGGAATGTCATAAGTTGATTGTTAGCATTTACAAGGTATGTGGTTATATGAAATGTTCATGTGTGAGAGACATAGAGATATTATATTGCATTTTAATTTTTGACTAAAGGTTCATACTAATTTACTATTCTTATATTAGGTGGGTGATCTCCAAGGAGATCCATGAATGTGAAGTACCAAAATGGAAGAAAGAAATTGCAGAAATTGTATGTGTATTTGAGAAGGAGCTCACTACAAGTTTCATGGACATACAAGTCCATTTATTTATACACTTAGTAGATGAAATTGAATTGGCGGGTGTCGTATGAACAAGGTGGATTTTTTTCTTTGAGAGGTATATGAAAACTCTAAAAAGGTATGCTCGACAAAAGACACATCCAAAGGGTTGCATGGCTGAAGGGTATGTATTGAATGAAGCATTTTTATTCTTGTGTGAATTCTCTGGTAAGGATTTTGAAGATGGGCCATGCTTCTGGGATGAAGAAATCGAGCATCAGATATTATTGATGGAGAAAAACCATAATCTAATGGTGTTCAAGTATAAATTAGTAAGTAAATTCATGATCATTGTGGTTGTTTTTCTTGCAATCATTAATTTACTCTATAATTTATTTGTCAAATTAACAACATGACATTTGGAGTTTGAAATAAACATGTTGACATGTAATAGATGTAGACAAAAGTGCTATACTTGACAAGTTCATTCTATACCACATGGACTTTATGAACAAATGGATTGATCTGTATGATACAAAAGAGAGAAGTGTTAGAAGCAAGGAGACAATTTAAGAGATAAAACCCAAGGAATACTCCACTTCCCACTGATCTGCTTGGGGAATGGGGAAAATATTGCACACTAGAATGGGTTACTGAACAAATTCAAAATCAAATAGAAGATGCAGGTATAGATTCAAACATAATAGAAGATGAAATCAACATGTCTAGAGGATGTGAAAGAAAGGTATAGTTGAAATTTTACAAAATGTTGTTTCCTTACAATTTTGAAACTATTAATTATTTTAATATTTGTCATTATATTTGTTTTCACTAAAATAAATGGTCTTTCACAAGTGAGGAAATATCCAACAATGTGGGCATATGTTCGACATTATCATGTAGAAACTGTAGATGCAAAGAGACGATCCTTCTATTGTGGCATAATAGTTGACTTCAATCAATCCAGTTCATCAAGCTCAAAAGATAAGAATATAATTGAAGGGAATCTACAATATGTTGGGAAAGTACAAGAAATTGAGTTGGATTACCATTCTTTTAAATGTTGTATTTTAAGTGTAGATGGTATGAAGCATTTGAGAGGACACAAAGACATGATACCCATAGTAGATTGCTTTCTATAGATTCCTCATGGTTCCTACTGGAGGATAACGAGCCTTATGTTCTACCAATTCATTGTGAGTAGGTATTTCTTTAACTCAAACAAGAAGTAGTAGTGATCATTAATCTATTAATTCATAGTTTATTGTGAATATATACATGTGTTTATTAATCAATAAAATTGTTATAACATACGTCTAATATATGTATGTCGTTCATGTGCGGGTATTTTTCTATGAAGATATTTTGGACTCAAAATGGATATTTGTCATACATTATGATCCAAGATTAAGGCATGTATTTGACAATGCATTAGTGGATACTGAGCAAAACAATGATGGCCAAGAAAATGAGAGAGAGGGATTAGAGAACATCGAAGAAATTGAAATCCATGATGATGTTGAAGATGGTTATGTTCAGGAACAAGAAGACAACAATCCAGAGTTAGATGATGTTATGGAAGACAACAATATGGATGGTATAGAAAATGATGATCCAAATACATCTAGTAACAATATAGATGGTCTACAGTCAAATTTCAATGATGATGAAGATGATGTAGGTCAAGATGAGGATGATGATAATACTAAATACTTGAAAGAACATATGCACATTGTCAATGATACACTAGATGACATTGTAGCAGACAATAACATGTTAATGACCAAGACTTCTAAATTTTTAGAATTATTTGCAATCCATGTTTAAAAAAGGATGATTCTTATGGCCTAAACTTTGAAATGCTTTAGTAATATTATTTGTGTCGATACAAATTACCTATTGCAATATCCTTAAATTGTTCAATCTTTGGTATGAATTTTTGGCAGAAAAAAATAGGATTACTTGGATGCTTCTTCCATTCATTTTGTATCAATGTATGCTTGTGAAGACACAAAAGTTAATAAATTATTAATGCATGTAACTCACAATTATTTAAATAAGCAACTCTGTTAACTTTATTATTTTTAAATAGTTTCCATTTTTTATGTTGAACATAATTTGGAACATGTAATTGAAAACATCCATAGTAAATGCTTTACTATATCAACATATTCATTCACATAAGCACAGTATTGAGGCTCAATAATTGATATTCATTAAAATATAAGAAGAAATAAGTATGGAAACCATAAGAAAAATACTAAATGATAACACAGTCATGGAGAATCTCTAATAATAAGATGTTTTATTTCATTCATAAGCTCAAAAGTTACACCAACAAAGTTTTGGTACACCCTTCCACTCATACCTTTATTATTTTTTATCAAAGTTTATATAGAGATTACATAATATCAACCATAATCCCTAAGCCATTAACCATTAAACTACCTAACCCCTAAGCTCCAAATCCCTTATCTTTTGACCCTTAATCCCTTAAGCCTAACCCCTTGTTAGGTCTCAAAAATGCAGGTTTTGAGCCTTAAGAGGGTGCCAGCCTCTTAGTACACTTTTGGCCAACGAATGAGGAAAACAAGATTGATCACCTCCTACTCTTTAGGCTCTGCTAGACCTAGGCGGGTGTACCTGAGTGATAGGGAAGACTTAAGCATTTGAGAATGATCTTCTGATTTACGCAATCTACTCACAATGGAACATGGGGGTGAAGTAGATGAAAGATTTGATGACTAATACCTACTGAGAGTTTTTGAATAATCATAAATGAGAATTAAATTTATATAAAATGTTCTAAAGTTGACCAGTGCCTAATCTAATGGGTGAATGTAGTTGATGGGTGGATGATGGAAATGGAGATAGATGTGTATGATAGGTAAATCTAATATTCAGATTAACTCTAATTGTTGGGCACTTTGGAATGTTTACACCTTGTACAAACGTCCAGGTTTGTTTGTTACAATACTCGTCTTTAATGATCCCAGTGTTATTCCCTCAAATTATTGTGATGCTATGAAAGGATTTTTAATTCTTAATTTAAGGGAAACCAATCAGATTAATTACTTTTAAAGGATTTTAATCCTCAAGGGAGCCAATTAAGATGAATTAACTGAAAGGATTATAATTCTCTCTCACCAAAACCCAATCAAAATAATCACATAGTAACAACAAATGTGCCTTGATAAATCTTATGAATTTAAATAACTTGAAGAAACCACTTTGGAGATACACAATAACAGATAAGCATGAAATTTAACACAACAATTGAACACCAAAATAGATTACCAATTATTAGCAATGTTCTCCATTATGTTGTTTCAATATATATATATATTTATAGCAGAAGTATTTGATATGATATGGATGGGTGAAATGTGCAATCTATCTTTTTACTAATGCCTACTATAACAGAAATGAAAATGGAATATGATATGATGATCCTCTCAAAATTGGCCTTGGTTTCCTATTTATATAGGAAGTAACAAGCTTCAATCCTTTTACAAAAAGAGACGACCCTTCAAAACTACTTCTCTTTCACTAGAACCCAATCAAAAAAATCACACAGTAACAACAAATGTGTCCAGAAAGATCATACAAATTTGAATAATTTAAGAGAACTACTTTGGAGAAAACACAGTAATGATTAGAAATGAACATCAATGCAATAATTGAACATTGAAAATAGATCACGAAATATAGGTAGTCTTCTCCATTATATTGCTTTAAACGATATGCATTAATAACAAAATTCTTTTGATATGAAATGGACAGAAGGATATGCGATCTACTTGATTTTCCTAATGGTAATGATATATCATAAAATGAAGCTTTGGTTTCTCCTTTTGTATGGGAAGCTACAAGCTTCAAGCCTCTTACAAAATGATGTGTCTTTTCATAATTCTTTAACAAATTGTAAAAAACACGATTAGGAATCTAAAAAACTCATAATACTTTATCTGTTATTCAACATGGATACCCTGTGACCTCTTTGGATCTGGAAAGGTATATCCTCTCCATGATGAAGTATCAAATTGTCTAGTCCTTCTACTTCGATGACTGCCCCTCTATGCTTAATGTATCTTTAGTCTGACTGATAAAAAAATTGATGGCTGAAAGATGATTGATGCACTCTTCTTTAGCTTGAGTTTCCACATTATCAATTGTATCTTTCATGTAATATTCCATGTACATTATTTTCTCAAGTTGTTTGTGTGTATTCTACAGTACCATTTCTTCATCATTTATCTGTTGTAATGTAAGAGGTAGAAACATGACTAGCTCAGCCTTAAAATCACTCTGTTCTCTAGGATTACCAAGGCTATCAAAGAGTGTTGGGGACTAATCAAAATAATTGAGATCCTCCTTAATTATGGTGTGATACCTATTATGTGACTCCACCAACTTGTTATATGCATGCAATACTTGATCCTTCATAGCCTTCTCATTGATAAGCTCCTCTTTCTTTTCTATCATTCAGTGTTGCAATCTCTCATTTTCTAAGAGAGCTAAGTGTGTTCGTTTAAATAATTCCCAATATTCATCAGCAGGATCGATCATCCTGTTGAATCTTACCTTGAATATTTCAGATACAACATCGTACTTGGTGTTCTTTATTTTTATTTCTAGTTCATTACATTTCTTTTGAGCCTTCTCATCGCAGTGTTTCTAATAGATGACATCTTCCATTGCATCCAATACCCTCTTATCATTTTCTACCCATGGGGAATATAGTTCTCATGAAGATGAGGAGGATATTCTATCTCTGTGACTAGCCACTTCTTTCTTTAGTTTATCATTTTCCCTTACTAATTTATCAATTTGTACCTTATTGAACTTTTCCACATTTATGTTTAACTCTATTGTCTCAATGGGATTAGTATCCCCCACCTTGTGGACCAAGAGGTGTCCAAAAATTTGGATTGGATTAGCAAGTCTTTTGTCTTGAGGATACAATTCCCAAATCAATAAGGTGGCCTCATTCGGATTGTACCCTGACCCTAAATACATTTAGTCATTGGCTTCTTCAGTTAGGTGCATTGTTTTATCTCCTCATTTTCTGAAGTTATCGAACACTATGGTAGAGCTAATGTCCCATCCTAGTAAGAGTAAAACCCCAACCTCTTGAAGCAGTTCTCTTCCTCTTTTAAGGGTGATAGACTCTAACTTCTTATCTACCTCCTTTCTTAGTTCATCTGAGAAAATTGCCTATTGTTTAGGAGTGATATGTTTCATTCTCTTTCTCAACATTCTACCTTTATGTTCATAAAAAAATGACTTAAACTCTAGAGTTTTAACAAAATCATTGTCAGAGATAAACTCTTGTCTGGCCCTAACCCTCACATCATTAGAGAGTTCGTTTAATGTTTCAAATTTGACTATGCTATGTTCCTGGAGTGGCTCATATTGTGTGACCACAGGTGCACTTATTTTCTCAGCTTCATTATATTCTATATCACTTTCCTCTTCATCCCCTTCCTCACTCATGGTTGTATCCACAAAGAAACTTACCCTAGGAGTGGGTTGTGAGGGTATGTAACTAAGGGGCTCCAAATCCTCAGCCTACATTCTTGAGTAACCCATCTTAGGTGTTTCAAGGGGTACATCCTTAATCAGTTCATCCACATGAGTTATGAGTTGTTCAACTCTCTCCAAAGGGTCTTGCACCTCATTGTATGCTTTTGAGTATGATGGGTTGTTTTCTTTCTTCCATGCCTCAACGAGCATAATCTTGTTATATATGGTCATTCTTTGTTTTGTTGAAGCCTCATCGCAATTCCTTATCACATCATCAACTGATAATAGATGTTCTTATCCAGATAACCCTTGTGACAATTTTGCTTTGTTGATAAAATTTTCTATGTCAAATTTCTTTCTTTCATTTCCTAATGGAAAATTGTAGTGTGCCAATTTGCTGTCAATTTGAACCTCATATCTTTCACTAGCAATGATTGTAAAATATCCAAAACATAAAGTACTAGGCATAATGGATTGCTTACTATACCTGTTATGATGTTTTACATCTGACTTGGCCAAGTGTCTTAAAATATCTAAATAAGCCAATCTATCTAGAATTGTCCTTTGTAGCAAGTGTGGGGCTCCTTCGAACCCATATATTCTAATCACAATGCAATCAGAGAATGTGTACCAATCTCACCAGTTATGGTTCACCTTTTTCCTAGGATCCTTCTCTTTTGGTCTCAAAAAACTTTGTATTTTAGGAGACAAGTTATAATCACATGGATGCCCTAACAACTTCAGCAATGGTTTCACAAAATACTCCTCAAAGTATAGATAATGGGATCTCCCATATTTGCTATCCCATATTGATGTCCACATCTGAACTAGTTTATAATTTCCATATTCATCTACATCCCTTATCTTGAATTCTTCTCCCCAAAACTCTCTAGCTTGTTCTTCATATAAGAGAAAGTGCATGAACAAGAAGTAATGTTTAAAATTAATGCAATCAATGTTATTAATCCTCTCCATTCCTTGGTTTAGAACATTGGCTAGGTAACCAACATAATCAAATCGCCTGGCGTCTCTACTTTGTACATCCACTGCTAGGACCATTGGAGAAATTGACATGAGAGGTGGAACCTCCACTCCCAATACTTGTCCAACAGTGTGATATGTTTATTGAAAATATTCTTCAGATAACTCTTCATGAAAGGGATGGTTTTCATTGTTGGAAAACCTTTTGAGTTGATTTCCTTCCTCTTAGGGCCTATGTAGTGGTAGTTTCCATCTCTTATAGCTAGTGTCCATGTGATGATATTCTGTCAAAAGGTCTTTCACCGTGAATGGAAAATTCATGGAGCAGTCTAATTGGAAAACAATGGAGATAAAGTCTTTGGATATAATGATAATTTTGGACCCATCATGCGATAGGATAGTTTATTGTTTAGGGTCATATTTGGTAGCTAGTGCCTTAATCATCTCTGCATTGATGAACACATTAGGTACAACCACTTTCCCTTGATTCAATCTCCACTGATTGCAAACAGGTTGGAACCTATATTGTTTTCTATAATGATACACGAACAACTCATATCCTCTCTTTGGTGTCCATACATCCCCTAAACCTTTGTGCTTATCCCACAATCTATCCATGGAAGGGTTCAACTATGCACTTCTCTTAGGTCTCAGCCCCTACCCAAGACATTGGTCAATCAAGTCTTGGTTCAGGAGTCTAGCTTATGTTTTTTTTTTTCTAGTATTTAGTGTTCCTAAACTTCCTTCCATTGTCCAAAACTCTAGCTTCTTTTTGTAATTATTTTACTTTGAAAGAAATTTCTCAGTTGGGTTTCATATACTTACTTGTGTTGTGCTTGCTTCTTTTAGCTTCGAACTGTGCAACAATGGTGTACTTCAAGCTTCTTTACTCTGCTCCTACCTTTCGCAAGCTTTTCTAATTCTCAATGATGGAAATGTGGTTGATTTGAGGTATACTTTGTCTGTCTTTGGTTCATAAATGTCCTACTTTCTCTCAATCTTATCATTAGGGAGAACATTTAATTTGAATATCTCAACAATATCTTTAGGTTGTCACATCAATTGAAAATAATCATCATCGTTGCATTAGAGGGACTATGGTTTTACTTCCGTCGATATCCACTTTTCTCATCAATGAACTCATATGTTTTTATCTTTTCTTCGGGGCATCGATGGGGCACCAGATAATGTCTCCTTGATATACTTTAGTTTCTCTGGTATCCTTCATTGGCTTATATTTGATTATTCATGGTATGGCTTTTATCTTTATGCATTATCGGATTATCGAGGGAACCATTGTTCACATTCCACTGATAGGTATTATTCCTCCTGATACCTTTTTCCCTTGATTCACTACAACAAATCCTTGTGATTTGCTCCATTTTTTAATCCATTTTTTGCTTCCACCCACTATTTTAATGTATCTTTTGCCAATTTTTTGAAAACGTCGGTGCTATTTATCAGGATGGCATTATTTTTGTCATTTATTTGTGCTGAATAGGACAAGTCAATGTTAATTTAGGCATTAATGTGCACCAAAATTAGCACCGACTATAGCACCAATATTGGCTTCAAGTGTGGCGCCGCCCTTAGTGCCGCCTTTGGCTTCGAGTTTAGTGCCACTTTTAGATTCGACTTTAGCTTCGTGTTTAGCTTCGGGTTTAGCGCCAGTTTAGACACCCCTATGTCAAAGATACTTATTTATATGTCTCATCGACGATGTAAAATAGTGAAATGTCAACAAGATACAGGCATATCGAGGAGAGAATCACTTATGTCACATCGACAAGGTATATCTACAAGTGCTTGGCGAAACACAACTCTTGGATATAATGAAGTAATGTCGATGAGACATTGAGATATTGGTAAGAAAAATAAGATTATCTCATCGACACTGTTCAAGTAATGATCAAAAGCATACACCGCTAGACCGTCAGGAAGGTGAGCAACATATGCGGCAGAGCGGTATACATCACAACCCTGCAACAAGAAGCCTTGAGCAAGTTGGTAGTGTAGTAAATAGTTGAAGGGAAGGGAAAACACCACCATACCACAATGATAATCACTCGTCTCCCCGACATGGCAGAGTTACATCGATATATAAAGAAATACATCTAAAGGAAAATATTGATGAGACTGTGGCATATCGGCAAGAGATATTAACTTGTCCCATCGGCACTGGAAACCAACATTAGAGGAACATAAGATCTAATGTCGATGAGACATTGAGATATCGGTAAGACAAAGAAGATTGTATCATTGAAAATCTTTAATTAATGATCAAAAGCATACACCGCTATACCGTTGGGAAGGTGAGCAACATATGTGGTAGAGCAATATACATTGCAACCCCGCAACAAGAAGCCTTGAGCAAGGCAGTAGTGCGGTAAACAGCAAAAGGGAAGGGAAAAACACCACCATACTATAGGGCGTATAATAAGAGACGATGTTAGTATGGTAATCGTGGCATCATTACAATTTACATCACTAAATGCAGCAAATTGAATGTCAGTCATAATCCATTTGAATATAGCCCGTCAAAATACTCTAAAACTCTAATAAACATACTCTAAAATTTTTGTCTAAATCTTATTTTCAGGCATAGCCCGCCATAATGGAGTTTTCATTTTAATAAACATACAATAAAACATTTGTTGAAACCTTATTTTCAAGCATAGCCTGCCAAAATGGAGAAGTGTTTCAGTAAAGAATGACAAAGAATGGTAAGGAGATTTGTGTGATAGGAGGCATAAGATTCATTGTTGTTTATCTCAATCCTACTCTGATCAACATGGGTTACAATGTTTGCACTACTATTTGTAATCCAGGTATTTAATTGACATATGTTTGCATAATCTCAAATTCCTTCAGATGCTTTTGAAGTATCAATGTATCCTATATAGGGTTTAGAATGACTTCTTTTAATTTAAAAAAATAAATCAGATGCTTTTGAAGTATCAATGTGTCCTATATAGGGTTTAGAATAATTTCTTTTAATTTTAAAAAATAAATAAATGATGTATTTTCCTGTGATTAGATAATGTGGAGATCTCCTAAATCTGCCCTAGCACATTGTCCTCTTTCGGACTGTGTTCATTACTCCAGCTACTAGGGTTTTGCATTTGACATCTTTAATATCTTCATGATAGTGGCTTTTAAATAGATCTCATTCTTTGCTTTAATCTTTATCATGATAACCCTTGAGTTCCATAATCCACCTTCAGTCTCTTCTAAGAACGTTTTCTTAAGCTAGACTACATAGTATGCATATAAAGCAAGTCCTTCATACTTGCCATTGTTCCAAACCACCACTCACCGCCTTGCTTAAAATGGTGCCTCCATAAGCACAATAGCATGTTTTAAAATCATGGTTTCCAGTGATTGACCATTAAGGTCACTAATTTCATCAAGATACAATGATATTTTTGTCTTCAAACTTAAGGCATTATGCAAGATAACATTGTGAATTTTTTTTTGTGTACAATTTGATTTTCTTGCACATTTACTGCTTTGCTAACTGCCTTTAAGACTAGATATTGCACCATCAGCTGCAATCTCAAACAACTCACTCATTGTCACTTGAAGATTCCTTTCATGAGCATCCTTATATAAAATCAAACTATGCCCTATAGACTACCTACTTACTTACTAATATAGGGGACTCATTGTTTCATGGTATTTTGAGTTTTATTTAGAAGGGGTTAATATGTGTCATTTTTATGTGCAGGAAGAATAGATTGTGATGCAACGTTTAGGTATGGATGGTTTAGGAAAAAATGGATTGCTATCGGTGTGATAACTAGGTTGGATTGTACCTTGAGCCGGTCTGAAACACTTTCAGGTGTTTTTCCTTCAAAGTAGAACTTGTGTGTAGGAATTTACAAATATCTGACAGAGGAAGTTCCTACATTCTAAAGATAAAATCATAAATCTGCTTATCCAGTTTTTGATCCAACTTGACATCTTTAATATCCGATAGAGAAAGTTTGTACATTCTAAAGATAAAATAAAAAAACTACTTGTCTTTGTACAATCACTCATTTGAATTGTTTCTTTAACAAGTTTAGGTCCACATCCACGTACATATCTTCTTCTTTTGCTAGTTGAATGCTTAGGCTTTGCATTTTCTCCAATCTCCATCTAATATAATAAAAAACATGCATTAATTTATGATTGTACCTTGAGCCGATGTGAAACACTTCCGGGTGTTTTTGCTCTGAAGCAAAACTTGTGTGTAGGAATTTCCAAATATCCGACAGAGAAAGTTCCTACATTCTAAAGATATATTCTATGAAACATTCCTTATTTTCTATGAAACAATGTATATATTCTTGTACTTGTAAATATTATTTTACTATTATGTCTATTAAAGAAAATAGAGTTTGAATAAAAAATGCTTCACCCTTTTTTGTAAGTGAGTATGTGAATTATTGTTTAAGGAAAAATCTTACAGTGTTCACATTTTCTGTTTACTAGTTTCAAATCTTCATTTGCTATGTATATAAAATTGTATGTGCTCTTTATCTCTAATGACATAAAACAATAATTTCATTAGAATCATGGTTTTTAATTTCAGCACCATCATTGTCCACACTTTTCATATCCTGTTCACTTTTAAGTACAATCATCAAAATTTTATTTTTATTTCTTGTCCCAGTTAATCTTGATTCCTTTTAGCACAACACAATAGGTTGCATGTTAAATTTCAAACATTTTCTTTGCATTTTTTTGTATATATTATTTTCTTAGTGCATCATTATGTAACAACAATTTCACTTCTGAGATATACAGAAAAAAATAAATGAAATCACATGTTTTCTTTGTCAAGGGAAATGTATGGTGAATACCCTATGTCTTTCAGATAAGTTTGCAAGTGAAATAAGACATAACTTATTGAATTTTATTTTCTACTGTATAATTTTTTTTTTATGCGAAGCCTACAACAACTTATCATCGATTAGTTTTGGCTAAGAAACAAGGTGTTTCTAAACTATGGCTAGAGGGGGACTCTCTTAATGTGATTAATTGTCTCATGATGAAATGTCCTCATTCATCGTCAATTGCCAATTTTATTAATGACTTGATATCTATTATTAACTCTTTTGAGAAGATCAAAATCACACATGTTTTTCTTGAAGTGAACATGATGGCTGATGGGGTTGCCAACGTGGGAGTGGCTAAGAGATCTAAGTTGGATTCTTTTGAATCACCACCTCTTAATCTGAAGTGTATTTCTAATGATAACCAGCTGGCTTGTTTCTAGGTGAGATGTTCTCGGGGAAAGGTTTTTCATTATGATTTTAAGTTGGGTTTTGCATGTCGACCCTTTGCTCTTCCAATTTCATTATTCTTTCCTTGGTTTCCTTAGAAGGATGGACTGGAAATTTTGGTAGGGTTGTACTTGGAATGATAAGCCCACACATATTGTGGGTGTTTGTTGTATTGTTTTGAGTAGCGCATGGTTCATTTTACTTTTTCATTTCTTCCATGTGTTCTTGGGTTTTTCGTTTGTTTCCTATCACTATGGGTGGTGAACGTTGCAAAATTGAGTCGAGTTCCTATGAAGAGTTTTAGAAAAATGCTACTGTGTGGGAGCACCTGGAATTGGGGGAGGTTACTCAATTTATGCAGCGAATTCAAGGTCTGAACCTTGATGTAAAAAATTTCTTTGTGAAAGGATGGAATGGGAGGTCTCTATGTTACCAGGGTGTTGAGTTTTGAATTGATGAGGATTTTATTGCGGAGGTAATTGGTCTTTTAGTTGTTGGGAGAAACTTTTTTTAAGACAGGGGAGAGGCTAAGAAGGCTTTTGAAAATTTCTTTAAACATGATGAGAGGAAGAAGATTAAGGAAATTGGAAGTAGATGTTATGCTAGGAAGTCGCTGAAGCCACTTTGGAGGGACCTCGTGTTGGCCATTATGCACTACTTCACCCTTGAAGGTAGATTCTCTGTGGTTTACACTCACCATTTTATGCTCTTAAATCATTTTAGAAATAATGTTTTGGTCTCGTTTCCTTTTTACCTATTACATTCTATGGATAAGAGTATTGAAAACCACAAAAAGAACCCTACGAAGGTGGTTCTTCATCAAGGGCTTATGTGTTTGATTTTTGCTCATATCAAGCTAAAGTTGATCTTGGTCTCCCCTAAAACTCCTGGTAAGAAGGGAGTTAAAAATGATGGGTATGAAACATGGGACTTTGCCAGTGAATGGGTCAGTAGTTCAGAGGAGGAAGAGTCGAAATATGAGGATAGGTCTATTGATGAAGGAGGATCTAAGGAAAGGGATGAGGAATGAAAAGATTGGGGTAAGGGCTATGAGACTGATGTGGAGTTGCGAGAAACTATGGCTAATTCTGTTAGAAAATATTTGAAGGGGAAAACCAAAGGCATGAAGAAAGTTAAAGCTTTGGCCAAAAGGAAAATTGAGATAGGAACTGAGGTGGTTGCCCCTGATTCGAATGTGAATCTCATATTGAAGGGTTGTCATCCTATGGGTGATGAGGATTTGAAGGGATGTCATCTTGTGGGTGATGTGGATCCTTCAAATTTTGATTGTGTTCAGAATGCTTTGTTGGGGAACCCTATTCCTGGTAAGGATGGTTTGCTAGAGAGCTCCCCAGTTCAAGGGCTTAAGGTGCCGGTTAATTTGGGTGGTAAATTGAGTGGCCCTGCTGATATGGGTAACTCTAAGATGGAGGTGAAGCCTAATGAGATTGGCCCCGTGGATATGCACGGGATTGATGTTGTTAATTGTTCTCAAGATTTTTTTGTTGTGGAGAAGGAAGTGAAGAAGGAACTTCTAGAGGTGTTAGATGATTTGGAGAATCTGCTAGATAAGGAGAGGATAAAGGTGGATGTTTTGGAGGTTTAGGATTCCCCAGCTGAAGAAGAGGATGAACAAAATAGGGATTGTTCTGATGCCCTTGTTGACTTGGAGCAGAAAGGTCATCCTCTGATTAACTAGGATGAAATTGACATGACTATGTTTTGTAGAATGGCTGAAGATGGGACAAGAAACCTACTTTCCCTGGTTAAGTGGTTATTTTCTAAGGTTAAGGAGCTCAATCTTTAGATGAAAATTTGGCAGGATGTTTGTGTTGCTATGCTAAGAGGTAACTGAAAGGAGTGGGAAATAAAGGAAAAGTGAAATCAATACATATTAAGCTTGATAAGCTACTGGCCAATGTTGATCGTTTGGGGGTTTCTCACGAGGAAAGAATTTCCTCTTTGGAAGTTATTGTTAATAAAATGTTAGAGGATAGAGTAGCAAGTCTAGAGGATAAAATGGGAAAGATATCAGAGGACTTGAAAATGGTGGTCAATATCAGCAATAACTCTTTGAAGACCACTGCTATGGGTCTTTCTATTCTGAATGAGAAAGCACTGAATTGGATAAGAAAATCACTTGACTTGGGTAATATGGAGGAAAGGATTGAAGAGATTAGTGGCTCTTACCTGATGGAGAAAGCAAAAGCTTCTACTCCTGTGTTGGAGAAGGACATGCAGGTGGGTCTGTGCCTTAGGACGAGGAGCAAGATGAAAAAGAGGGTTGTTGTTGCTGTTGAGGAGCTGAAGGATGTTATCAATATGCATGAGGAGGTCATCAAGGAGAGCATGGCCTCGGCTAATGTTTTAGATAATTTTTTGTAGCTAGTGCTTCCTTTTTTGGTTCAGCAGGTTTGCTGATGTTTTTTGCTTTTGGGTTTGCTGATGGGTTGCTAATGTTCCATCTTATGTCAGCTTTTTGGTTTTTTGGGAACTGTTGGGCTTAGTGGTTTAATTTCTCTTGTAGCTTGGCATCATTGTAAATGGTTTTGAGGCCCCTTCAAAACCTATTTTTCCTTATCAAAAATTGATTGAATCTAATTTTCTACTGTATAATTGTTTTTCTTATGTGATTTTTACTTTTTGCATGTGGATTACCCTCAAAAAGAGACTACTTATCTTTTCTTAAATGAAGCCTTTACATTTCCTATCTATGAAATGAATTTACTGCTTGACAACAAGTTCATGAACTTCTTACAAATTAAGATTGGTGTAAAAGGCCATCCCTGCAAATGTTTTTTGGTCTAGAATTATAATGAAAAATAAAAAATCTTGCTAGGAGAGTAAAACAGGTTTTCAATTGTCCAAGTACAACATAATATTAATGAAGCATTTCAAAGTTTAGGCACTTCAGATTCATGGATCTCCTTGGAGGTCACCCACCTAATATAAGAATAGTAAATTAGTATGAAATTTTAGTCATAAATTAAAATGCAATATAATATCTCTATGTCTCTCACACATGAACGTTTCATATAACCACATACCTTGTAAATGCTGACAATCGACTTATGGCATTCCTTAAGTCAACTGTAAGACAAGAATTCCCCCTAATTGCCAATGGCATGATATTCTATCAAACACATTTATGAAAAGGTCATTAGTAATTTTTTCTCACACAATAAAATA
This sequence comes from Sequoia sempervirens, assembly GCA_007258455.2. Taxonomy (NCBI): domain Eukaryota; kingdom Viridiplantae; phylum Streptophyta; class Pinopsida; order Cupressales; family Cupressaceae; genus Sequoia; species Sequoia sempervirens. The sequence goes on along the minus strand of VDFB02262125.1, from coordinate 175,325 downwards.
TCAAAAGAAATTTAGTGCTTAATTAATGTTGTCTCATCTATTTCCACCCACTTTCCTCTCAATGATTTAGTATTTCTATGTTGTCCACATCCTCTCTCCATGGCCTCCTCTATGAATAAAAATGTTGCCATAGAAGCTTTCACAACACTACTGTCGAGAATGAAGAAGCAACTTGCAGGACTGCGGTAAAAACCGCTCTATTGCACTGAGCTGATGAAGGAGCTGCAGGACAACGGTGGTCACTGTACTACTACACGCCAATGGTAGAAGAATTGTGGGGGTCACTGCAACACCACCAGGAATATAAGGAAGACGCGTGTTTCGTAACAGAAGCTTTCACTGCACTACTACCAAGAAGGATGAAGCACCTTGCGAGAACACAGTAAAAACCACTCTACTGCACCGAGCTGATGAAGGAGCCATGGGACAGCGGTGGTCACAAAAACAAGGCAGGAGTTGGAATTATTTCCAATGAAAATAGTCACTATACAACATTGATAGGCGCTCAATTAGGCACACTTGGTGCCACCTTAGGCGCCCCTAATTGATTACATTAATGGCCAAAAGTTGGCGTTAACTAATGTCGACTGCTGAATCAAAATAAAAAATTTAAAAATTTCCCGCCTGAAGGAAGAAATCAGATGACAAAAAAGAGAAAAATGTCGCGTGAAGGAAGAGAGCAGGGCGCTACTAGCAACTGATAAGAAATTCAATTTAGTTTGCGACACCATAGGTAAGGTTACAATTTTTTTTTCTTGGTTGAATTCGTGATTGTTTACTGCTCTTTGTATTGCATTTGAATTCATGATTGTTTATTGGTTCATGGCCTAACCTATCTAGGTAACCTCTAAATTGTCCCATCATTATAAATTGTAAAACCTTTGAGAAACCAATAAAAAATTTTACCCTACCCATTTGAGCTTTGGCTCAAAATATTAGAGCACAAAGCCAGGATGCACAAAGGAAGTCTGGTGAGGAGAGTACACAGGTATTTGAATTTTCCCATAAGATTATATCAAATTTATTAAATGATATTTAATTTTTTTTTTTGATCGATGATAATATTTTTATTTTATTTAAGATAAATCAAAATATACAAAGCTCCAAATAAAAAGTTCTTCCAGCACCATCACATCATGTTTGTTAAAACAAAATAAAAACCTATGGATCAAAAAGCCCTACCACAATCGCCTAAAAACTATCCAACCAACTACTACCCAAACCCCAGCTATTTACAATATCGAAACCAAAAATATGGCTTAACCCCTTAAGCTTATACATCAACATCTATCTTAAACATAGTAAACTATGCAAAAAATGAGCATTGAGTTTACGCAGAAGTTCCAAAAGTGCTGCTCAGATGCAATGGGCACAATTTTGCAAGTGGCTTCACCTTCTTTCTCGGACGCAAACCCTTCTTCTCACACAACTCCTCTCTGGCAATGGCTTTGAGTCCCACTATTATCTCCTCAATCTCCATTAGTTTGACACACAGTTTCAAAGCTTGCCACCCTCGTTTTGCACCATCTCTTCACATGGCTTTGGTTCTTCCTTCTAGCCACCTAATGAAAGGGTGATTTATCTTTGCTACTTCCAAGTCCACACCTTCCATGCCTTCGCTCACATTAAAGTCTTGTCCTACTATAGCCCCTTCCAGGATACTCTCCATGTTCAATAAGAAATCCCTATGCACCAATGTTTTCATCACTTTCCTTACAATCTCCACTGACTCACCTAAGTGCATTCCCCACACCATGATCAGAGAGTATATATCCATATTAGTCCAAATTTTGTGCTTCAAATCTTTGAAACCATTACCCAGAATGATTTACAGAGATTGTGCCACCTTCACATCCTTGTACAGGAACAAGCCACGTAGTCTCTTCATCGTCACTGTGCCAACAAAAGGATCCAATTTCCTCCTCGCTTCTAGAGTGAAGTTGGCCTCCATTTCTTCTCTGGTACATTAGCCACCAAACTACTTCACACTATCTTCCTAACACTCTCCTTACTCCCAAAAACCAAGAAGCATCGAAGGAAATGCAAGGAAAAACTTCATTACATAGCAAATTGTCAGCCATCACCATTAATTTTGAACGTACGTCTAGCATCAGCAGTAAAACCTTCATCAATGCTTTTTTTTTTTTTAGACTGCAGGAATTAGGTAGCACGACCCCCTATAAACTGCAGTGCCCCTAGTAAAATTTTTAATGTGAGTGGTGGCACTGGTGTGACACGCCCTCTGATAACACGGGGGTGGGGGAGACTAGACCTCATGACCAACCTCCTGCAACAGGAAAGATTTAGCCAACCGAGCTAGGGCCCCAACCCCAACCTTCATCAATGCTTCATTTCCTTCAAGAATTTTGAAAAAAAATCCTCTACTTACTAACTAACACCACCTTGCATTAAATGCAATGGACAAAAAAATACTCCAAAGAAACTCCTCTAAAATCCTCAATTATAAATCCATCCACCTCTGCAAATGTTAAATCCCATTTCGAGAGGGTATTTGCTTCCATATTCCATGTTCTCCTAACATGACTAATCTTATACTTCTCAAAAAGAGCTAATTCTTCAATAATCGTCCTAATCACACCTTGCAAATGCCAAGCATCAATTCCTCCTTTTATTATTGCTTGGATGATTATCAAGGAATCACCCTCCACATGAATCCTTGTGGCCCCTAACTTCTTGAATTAGTATATGTTTCAGGACAAGGCCTCCAAGGCTAGGCTTGAGAAACTTCGTGTCATGCATCGTAGTGGCCATAAACGTTTATAGGCCTTGATCTGTACATTTGTAAGTATATTTAATATGTTAAATGATATATTTTTTTTATTTCCTTGGAAAAAGTAAATGGTTGCATATTAATTAGTTTAACTAGTCCATGTACCATGTTTTGATAGGAGGAGAAATATGGCTGTCATCCAAAGCAATTTGAAAATAATATGTTACAAAGCAAAAAGTGGAACGATTTTGTAATTTGGATGGAGAACGAGGTATCAATAGTTGAGTTTCAATAACTTAGTTGGATATTGTTTTGTTAATATATCAATTTACATCTCTTTTGTTGAGTTGTTTATTGATGCGTAGGATGAGTAAATAGAGCTCAAATATTATGATTACAAGATGATTGTTTATGTGCATGAATAAATAGTATAAGGATGTAGATGAACTCAATTCATTAGACTTTATGCCTCTTGGAAGACATTCCTCTTGAATATCTAATATCAGGTGCCCGAGACTTCCTTGTAGCTTTTACCTTTCATTGTCGCCTTTCCTATTCACTTGTTAGACTCATCTCCTTTTTACTTATCTGTATTTATGGATTCGGCTTCAAATTCATCCCATGTTTTACCTTCCTCCTCTTCAAAATCTTCTTCTTCTTCTTCTTCGTCCTCCTCTGAATCCACAAGAGATTCATCTGATTCTTATTCCTATTCTACATCAAAGGGTTTATATCCTTGATCTGACTCTTCTGAATTATCATAATTAGAATCACTAGCTTCCATATTCAAAAATTCCCAACCACCATCTTCAATAAATTTATTTGGATCATCAGTAATAGTATTCAAAATTGGCCGCCAGTTCAAGTTCATTCTGCTTTCATAATACTTTATATCCATGGAGTTCAGCCATTCCTTGATGCCATCAAGTGAAGATTGAGGAATGACGTACATGCAGAGTACATCCCATTTGAAGTCTTTGAAAACAATAGCCATATCAAATTCCTTTTACCAAAGTCCTACTCTCTCAAGGTTAACAATTCTCAATCTCACTAATAGCGATTACTAAGAAAGGTAATTCCACCAACTCTACCAAATAGTTTACCATAGGAACAATAAAAGCAGAGGCTTTGAAAGGAACTCCATGAAAACCAAGCTCTCTAAATGGTATATCAAATTCTAGTTCAAAATATTTTAGATGAGGTTGTTCCCATATCTCTCTTACTCGCTTGACAAATCCTTGAAACTCTGACTTCTTAACATTCAAAAGATAAATGGAATGTCCTCAACACCCAGTAGAGCTATCCAAAAAAGCTAACTAAAAACACAAATGTGCTCCTGCACACAATGGCCTAATGGTTGGTTTTCATAGAATTCAAACTACTGAAGTAACAACACTAATCGAGTTAACATATATGCATCATTTTCATAAACAATTGAAATGCTTAACAAATGTTAATCAATACATTGAATTTTGAGATGCATTGAAATAATAAAAAAAACATGTTTTGGGGAAAATATCAGTAGCATGGGGGAAGAAAGCATTAACCCTAATAAAAGCATTTTTTGTTGTTCTTGATACACCATCTGTAAGTTTTCCTTAAATGATAGTACTGAAATTCTATATGTTGTACCCCTTATTTGTCCTACATGCTACAAATATGGAATAACAATGCACAACTTTGTATCGAGTCCAAAGGCCAAGGCATTTTGAATAAGGGTAGCCAAACTTGATAAGGATGCAGTAACTATTACATGTATTGATAATCTAGAATAGTCATGTAAAGACAACTGCCTGTGAAAACCATAATCAATCAAATTATGCACATTCAAATCTAAGTTTGAAAGCTTGCATTTCAGTCCATGCATCTAATTCCTTGTTGAAGATTGAGGGTGTCAACAACAAAGCTAGAATAGCTCTCCTTAAACCATAGCTAGTTTTAAAGTGTAGTATTTCCAAATTCAAATCCACTTCTTAGCTAAGGAAAGGAGGTAGGATTGTCAGGTGCTACCTCAAATAGAGAAGGCCATAGAAAATATTGAAATAGAAGATCCAATAAGTGAGATGACATAGCTATAGACCATAGACAATTAGAATTCTTGCAATGCACATATGCTTGTGATACAAACAAAAGGAGCTTACACATTGGCTGAATATATCCTCATCCAAATGACCAGAAAGAAATTTCAAATTTGTAAGTAAACTCTAACAATCAAGAAAAACAGTCATAAAAATTGGAAGTAAACTTTGGCAGACATGTAGGTGAACTTAATTCATCTGACTTTATGCCTCTTGGAAGACATGAAGATCTCCTGTCCTAAAGTTTGGACCACATCCATTACCTCCACATAAAACTAGACATCCTTGGTCTTCTTGGTTCCCACACCATGATATGGTTATGCAAATGAAAATGAAGCAAAGTAATCATCTCCGTCTCCGTTGGCTGGAAGAATGCATGCTTAATGTTTTGATACATGATATCGAATATCTCTTCTGCTCTCATGTTTGAATACCGAAATCCATTATGGTGGGCCTCCAGAGTTCCAATCATCTATCGTCCTCTTCCACCAAATTTTGGCCTAATCCACACATCTGCGAACCCAATTGGCTTTTTTTTTGAAAGCTGAAGTTTCTCCTGAGTCACCAGTGTAGCTCTCTCTGCCTTTTTAGACTCTTTCATTGCTACAAATCGTCTATGGGATTTAATCATTTGTACCACATGGTTGATGTGCTTTGAATCCTTGAATCTAAAGGAATTTTCCTTAACATAAATACTGCTAGGGAATTTCAATGTTGCCATTGTAGCTGGAATTAAATCCGGTACCTGCAACATTGAAAATTATCCTTATATAAGAATCCCCTCCATCTTTTTGGCTTGTAACACTCTTGATGGTGGCTACATGAAATCTAATTCTAATTCCTCTTCTACATTAGAGGATTCATATCCTTGATCTGACTCTTCTGAATTATCAGAATCATAATCACTAGCTTCCATATTCAAAAATTGCCAACCACCATCTTCAATAAATTTATCTGGATTAAAAGTAATACTCTTCAAAATTGGCTGCCAGTTCAAGTTCATTATGCTTTCATAATACTTTATATCCATGGAGTTCAGCCATTCCTTGATGCCATCAAGTGAAGATTGAGGAATGGCATCAATGCGGAGTACATCTCGCTTGAAGTCTTTGAAAACAATAGCCATATCAAATTCCTTTTTCCCAAGTCCTACTCTCTCAAGGTTAACAATCTCAATCTCACTAATAGTGATTACTAAGAAAGGTAATTCCACCAACTCTACCAAACAGTTTACCATAGGAACAATAAAAGCAGAGGCTTTGAAAGGAACTCCATGCAAACCAAGCTCTCTAAATGGTATATCAAACTCTATTTCAAAATATTTTAGATGAGGCTACTCCCATAGCTCTCTTACTCGCTTGACAAATCCTTGAAACTCTGTATTGATTTTATTTTTCATGTCCCTCTCTTGTTGTTCTTCCTCAATTTCATCAGGATCATACATTGAACTTCTTGCCCCACCTAAAGTTTGGACCACATCCATTACCTCCACATAAAACTGGACATCCTTGGTCTTCTTGGTTCCCATGCCATGATATGGTTATGCAAATGAAAATGAAGCAAAGTAATCATCTCCTTCTCCGTTGGCTAGAATAATGCATGCTTAATGTTTTGATACATGATATCACTCTATCTTCTCTCATGATTGAATACTAAAATCCATTATGGTGGCCTCCAGAGTTCCAGTCATCTTTCTTCCTCTTCCACCAAATGCTAGCGATCCACAAGTCTGCCACCCTAATTGGATTTGTTTTGAAAGTTTCTCCCGACTCACCAAGATTAGTCATTTTTTGAAATTTTATTATGGTATGTGCACTTTGATATGATGTAATATGATTATGGTTTTGTCTCATATGTTGTAATACTAGATATATAACATAAAAAATAAATTATTGCATGAAATAAATAATAATTTTTCATTTTAAATTTTCTTTTTTGTAGAACACGAGTCTTCCAGAAGATCAAGATGATCCTCAACATGATATAGATCCACAAAATATTGGTTCTACCGGTACATATCACATGGCAGAGGATGATGATGATGTAGATATAGAAGACACTGAGGCCGATGACAATGATGATGACAATGATGATGACAATGATGATGACAATGATGATAATGATGATGATGATGACCACGATGGTGATGATGATGAGACAGTTGGTGATAGTAACCAGTGACATTCATGATCGTATAGAATACATCATGAATCATTGATGATATATCGTTATGATGACTCTTTTCATGGTTACTATCATGTGTATCATTTTCACGACCTACAGTACTAAATTGTTTAGTTGTATCATATTGACATGTATCATTTTCACTATATCATTTGGACATGTATCATCTTGACTTGTATCAATTTGAGTTACATAATTTATCAATTTTATTTATATCATTTATACATGTATCATTTTCACTTATGTCGACTGTTGGACATGTATCATTTTGACATGTTTTTGATATACTAGCATATTTGACTTTCACTTGTTTTAGTTATATATGATGATGATCTTATCAGTAATGAATTGTCAATTTATATATATTAAAAGTGTTCGATGATTTTTGGATGGATATTTATTAAGTATAATGATTTTAATTTACTGCTCAGGATTAATGTTGTCAAATTCAATTAAATTATAGATATTTGACTAACTTGTTTTAATTATAGATGATGATCATGTTACAATAATTATATTGTTATTTAATCATATGAGTTAAATAATTAAATTACTTACTCTATAATCATATGAGTTATTTAAGAGGCACGATATATTTAACTAATTAAATTGAAATAAAACATATTAAATTAATAAATGGAAGCAAAATAAGAAGCATTTTTAGAAGCAAGAAAGGAAGCAAAAATGGAAGCCAAACTAGAAGCAAACTAGAAGAAATCTTGGAAGCAAAACTAGAAGCAAAACTATAAGCACAAATGGAAGCAAAACAGGAAGCAAACTTGGAAGCAAAACTGGAAGCAAAATTGGAAGCAAAATCAGAAGCAAACCAGGAAGCAAAACTGGAAGCAAAATCGGAAGCAAACCTGGAAGCAAAAGTTAGAAGCAAAAATAGAAGCAAGACTGGAAGAAAACTTGGAAGCAAAACCAAAAGCAAAACTAGAAGCAAAACCGGAAGCAAAACTGGAAGCAAAATCGGAAGCAAACTTGGAAGCAAAACGAGAAACAAAACTGGAAGCAAAATTGGAAGCAAAACTGGAAGGAAAACCAAAAGGAAAACTAGAAGCAAAACCCGAAGCAAACCTGGAAGCAAAATTGGAAGCAAACTTGGAAGCAAAATTGGAAGCAAACTTGGAGGAAAATCTGGATGCAAAATTGGAAGCAAAACTAGAAGCAAAACTAGAAGCAAAAATGTGAGTAGACATGGAAGCAAAATCGGAAGCCAAATTGGGCGCCAATTTCGGTGCAATTTCCAACGTTACTTCCCAGTGCTATTTTTGGTGCTAACGGAGGTGCTATGATTTTTCGGTGCTAAAGTTGGTGCTAAGTCTGACGCTAAAGTCAGTGGAAAATTCAATGCAAAATATGATATTGAGCTTACCATGCCTATTTGCTTTGAGTTGAGCGCCAACCAAATAGTTCAATTCATGACTCAAAATACACTAAAATCTGGAGCAAAAGTCAGCGCTAATTTCCTGTTGTGCTATTGTGATTGTTTTATCATTGTATCAAGGGAACCAAGTTTTTGTTAGCCCAACAGCCCCCTATTCCTTCAATACACTTCACACTGCATGTTTGTTATTAAACATCATTATTGTGTAATGCATTGGTCCATCGGTGGGATATAGTGTCACCTCTCCCTGATATGATGTGGTGTTATCGATGTATTTTGCTCAGGCTATCAAGGGAACAATAATGTATGTTCTGCCGATTTGTGTTAATCACTCCGATGAATCCATCTTAGTTAGCTCGGCAGTCTATTGAGAGGACCATATTAGGAGTCCACTCAACAGATATTTTTCACACCGATAATGTATATTGTATGATTTTCCTTCATTGGTTCATCGTCGGGACTATGATGAGAGTCCCCTCAATGTGGTATTGTCATGTTGATAGTGTTGAATAAATACTTTTAGAAAGGGGTATGGCGGCCATGGAATTTTGGACTCATTGATTGATGGATGTGGTAATATAAGTTATGAAATGGATCTTGTCAAACAATTTTTTGCATTTCAGGTCAATCATAAAATTAGAGGCAATAGATCTTTTGATGTGGGTGGAATGTGGATGAAAATGAAGATTGGTGGATACTAAGGCAGGACTTTTTAGCCCTAAAACAATCCATGTTTAAAAAAGGATGATTCTTATGGCCTAAACTTTGAAATGCTTCAGTAATATTATTTTTATTGATACAAATTACCTATTGCAATATCCTTAAATTGTTCAATCTTTGGTATGAATTGTTGGAAGAAAAAATTAGGATTACTTGGATACTTCTTCCATTCATTTTGTATCAACATATGTTCATGAAGACACAAAAGTTAATAAAATATTAATGCACGTAACTCACAATTATTTAAATAAGCAACTTTGTTAACTTTATTAGTTTTAAATAGTTTCCATTTTTATGTTGAACATAATTTTGAACATGTAATTGAAAACATCCACAGTAAATGCTTTATTGTATCAGCATATTCATTCACATAAGCACAATATTGAGGCTCAATAACTGATATTCATTCAAATATAAGAAGAAATAAGTATGGAAAACATAAAAAAAATACATAATGATAACACAGTCATGGAGAATCTCTGATAACAAGATGTTTTATTTCATTCGTAAGCTCAAAAGTTACACCAACAAAGTTTTGGTACACCCTTCCACTCATACCTTTATAACTTTTTATCAAAGTTTATATAGAGATTACATAATATCAACCATAATCCCTAAGCCATTAACCATTAAACTACCTAAATCCTAAGCCTCAAATCCCTTATCTTTTGACCCTTAATCCCTTAAACCCTAACCCCTTGTTGGTTCCTTAACCTAGCAAATAAATCATGGACCGACCAAAGATATGCGAGATAGGTAACCTAGGCATTGGAGTTGGTTGACAACGAGAATAAATTTCATAAGATGTTACTAACACAACCAACGACCAGAAATAACAGGCCAACAAGAGATTGCAAGCGACTTAGCACCATAGATAATCAAAGGTTGCAAGTGTGGATAATAGACATAAAACATAAACCCTTGTGGCAACAAGTTATGAGCAATTACATGTATGACCATGGAACCAATGGAACAAGCGAAATTTTGAGGGTTCCACCACCCCTAATCCCTTAACCCTTAATCCTTGCTAGATTAGAACAATTAGGCGCTAAAGCAGGCTCTAAAGTAGGTGCTAAATTAGGCATTAAATTAGGTGCAAATTTAGGAACTAATCTGGGTGCTAATTTGGGCACTAATTTAGGCGCTAATTTTTTCCTAATTTAGTGCCTACTAGTTTTGATCAGTGCAAAAAATACCAAAAATAGTGCCATCCCGATAAATAGCGCCAAATTTTTCAAAAAATTGGAGAAAAATACATTAAAATAGTGGGTGGAAAAAGAAAATGTAGCAAAAATGGGAGCTAATCACAGGGATTTATTGTAGTGACTTGGAGACCAATCAGACAATTCATATTGTCAACTTGGATCTAATGGGTGGCACTTGGAGCCTAAACTCAAACTGATCAAATTTTGTGGGAGAAAATTGTTTCGTAGAATTCCCTAAAGATGTGTTTTCATGGCTTTCTACGATCGTAGAATATGCCCAAAATGGATTTGTTCAAAAGTTCTTGGAAACTTTCAAGAAAATGCAATTGACATGTAAAAATTCAATCTAAAAAACCTTTGCCTACCTTCTCCTTAATTGTGCCAAAATAGGAGCTCTATAATAGGGTATGGCATCTATCACAACATAGTGGAAGGGAATTTTTGTTAGATGTTATAGATATAATTTTATTTATTAATCTCTCTTATCTCAATATCTATTTCCTTTTATCTCTCTCTCCCTCTACCTCTTGGTCTCTCTATCTCTCTGCATCTCTCTATATATCCTTGTTTGTATCTCTTTCTCTCTCAATGTGTGTGTCTCTCTCTATCTATCTCTTCCTTATTTTTATATTCCTCTTTTTCGTAGGTCCTCTCTCTTTGTTATTTATGTCTCACTCTATTTTTCCTCTATCTCCTTACCCCCTCTCTCCCTCACTCTTCCCCCCTCATCTCTCCCTCTTTCTGGTGTAGGGGTGTTGATGATGTTTTCTGCACAGCAACAACTCAGACATAATATGAAATCCTATCTCTCTTGAAAGGTAAATCTCTATCAACAAGCCTCAAGAGATAACCCCAATGTCTCTAATGTCAGGTCTTGAAAATGCATAAACAACTCAAATAATATGTGAAAATGTTGGTAATCACAAAGGGACCTTACTACAAGCAAAGACTAAATCTTGAATTTATCAGATCTGGCAATATGATGATACTTCAATCCTAAATCTAACCCAAATGATAAAGAAATAACAAAATATTAGGGTTTTAGAGAGATTCATAAATTCAACTACTCCTAAGATTAACAATGTAAATGATACTTGAAATGGACCAATCCCTCATAAACTAATTCCTGTTTGACCAAGATAAATCTACAATCTTACAAAAATAGTACAATCTTCTAAGGCATTAAAGATTTTCAGATCATGAACATTCATCCAAGACAACCCAATTGCAATTGAAATGAATAAATCTCCACAATTGAACTAAGCACAATGAACATAAAGTCTAGGCTAACTTTGCAAAGCAACTAACAACCAACTAGCTACAAAAAGTATGGACCAGGGATTGTTGCAAACACTTCAAGCATTAAACCATAAACACCATTAAATCAGATCTAACATGCATCTAATAACCTTGAGAAATTTAAAATATATAATCATAAGAACCATGCAAGATAATTCAACACAAAAGAGATCACCAGAAAATCACAATGTCTTCAATTGTATTGAATCACCAAATTTCAGCAACAATTCCAATGTTCTGTTACAGCACCTGCTTAGAAATTGACTAACTTCTAACCTAAGTCGCTCTTAGAACTATCTCTAATGTCTTCTACTACTAATCCCCCTCTACAAATGAGGTGAAATTCCATACTTATAGAAAACCCCAGGGCATGTCGGCCCAATTTAGATTTTACAATAACAATTTTCCACAAAACAGGTCGGCCCAACTGATGTTTATAATAATATATGGCCACAAAATAGGTCAGCCAAGAAGAAATTCAAAATAAAATAAGATATGCATTAAATGCACGAACTCCATCCAAGTCGGCCTGGGATCTCCAATGCAACTCGATCAATATATCTAGCCCCTCCAGGTCGGCCATAGCTGGAATGATAAATGCTTTAAATCCTCCCTCAATCGAAGTAATCTCCACCAGAGCTTCCATGATGACCCAGTTAAATCCAGCCTGCACTTAGCAAAAACCACCATCAATAATATCCATTATAACATGAAGATCAACATTAGCACGTCACCAATAATATATTCAAAATTCAAATAAATCCAAGCAAAGATCAAAATCCCGCAAAAAATCATTAATGCAAAATTTATACACAGTTCAGGACTTTCACCCCTCCCCGGAATCCAGGCCAGAGGGGATTTTCGGGAAAATTCGGACCAAGCAGATTCTGGCGAAAACAAACAACAGTTAATAAATTCTAGAAAATGCAGAGACAATGGGAATTTTGGGAAAATCTAGAGGAATCGAAATCCTGCAAAGTAGGAAAAGCTTTGGATTTTCGGGAAAACATAGAGGACAAGGAAAACCGGGGAAATCCGCCAGCACAGGAAAATCCCAAAACTGAAGGAAAACCCGTATTTTGATGTTCTCCAACAATCTCGCTCAAATTGATCAAAGATCACAAATTTGAGGACCTGGGCCCAAACGCCAAATCATTCATTGATGGATCCAAACTCAGAATTCACTCAAGCGTAACTCGATCGGTAATGGTGATGGCTCCAAAGTCGAAACCCTAGAATCAACCAAAGAAAAAAAAATCATACCCACGAGGTCGAGCTCGAAAACTCAATAATAAGAATGCAAGGCAGCATTAGATTCATCTATCAACAGGAGAAAACAATGACTGGGGCATCAACATCCATAAAAACGACATACCAAAACTCAAAATCTGGGAATTCACAAGGAGACAAAATTCTGGAAAAATCTGGTCCAGGTGGAATTCCGTGAAGACCATAAATCTTTGAACCACAATGTAAATAAGACAGAGCCGAACTTTGAATGAAATTCGGAAAAATCCAGACAGGGCGAAAAATCTCGAAAGTAGTGAAAAACTTGGATTTCACCTAGAACTTAAGATTTTCAATATGCAAATTAGGGGAATCACCTAGGCAAGCAAGATAAATGTTTTAAACTCATGCCAAGGCAATGCAAATCCTCAAAATCAAAGGGCCAAAAACACAAAAGCGAAAACAAAAGAGGGTCCCTGCTTTCAGCGAGGCATGTGTGCAAAAACTACACAACAAATGGTGACTCTACTGGGAAATGCTCTAGAGCATTTGATGACAAACAAGAATCAAGAACCCAAAATCTCTGGTTTCGATCTCACTATCAGACAAACAAATCAAAATGCAAGATTAAAGAATCAGAACCAAAGACAGACTGAACCTACCATAGACTGCAAATCCAAGTGTGTGCACATGAGTTCATTTCCTTCCTTGGGCTACTACAAAAACCAAGTTCAATCAGGCTACGTAAAGATTCTAACTTTAAAAGAAACCTGGATAGAGCCTCGCTTCCAGTCAAGTGTCTATGGCCCTGAAGAGGTTATTGTTGTGACTCTCTCGAACATAGCTCTACTTCCAGCCAGGTGCCCATAGTCCCGGTAGAGATATTTGAATACCCCTGATAAGTTGAATTCATTTTATTTTCAATATTTTCTCTTTTCTTCTTTTGATATTTCTTTTCTTTTCACTTTTTATTTCAACCTGTGAATAATGAAGTTCACACTCAAGGCTGAGAACCATAGTGGCACTGAAGCAGAAATAATATTTTTCACCTGACAAGACCTCACAAGGATCCTACTGCAACTTCAGGATTCTTAAGATGTATAAAAGATATAAGATTTCAAAATACTTCAAATTCAAATCAGACCAGTGACCCATCCTCTTCAAATCAAACATTTAGACTGCTTGATGATAAAAAAAGACCTTGACCATCCATTAAAGATACATGATTAAAGTTCATCGAGGAAATACTTAGAATAGTCCTAGATAAGAATATAATTATTGTGCAGGAAAGACACTTCCCCAACCAAAAAGCAGAGAACCCTAGGTAGAGAAGCAAAGCAACAACCAAACTGACACCCAAAAACAAACCTAAATTAACCAAAGCAATCTATCCTAACTATGTACAAAGAGACTCATAACCACTCATCATCAGACAGGGTGAATTGAGATCCACCCCTATACGATTCATCAATGCATGGACAAGTAACAAGGTAATGGTAACAATCCTTAAAAATGCAAATTTATCTTTATACTCAGCAGAGTAAACCTCAAAAATGCAGCATTCAAATTCAACCTCATAATCAGGAATAATCAATAATTGAGGTGACTCATTAGGACCATGATTAATCCATATGCAAGTTTTCTACCCCAAATTCCCATAATCAAATTGATAAGATTCAGAATTCATAGTAAGGAGAGAAATAACCTGACTTTGTACTATTGTTGACCGAATGTGGTAATCATCATTCCTCAATTGTGAATAGCTGATATCTATGTCATCAGGAGGTCTCCACTGATGATGCAATATCCCTGGAAGCATCACCAATTGATCTTTCGGTATGCTTTCACCTACAATAGTGTGGTCATGCTCACTAACATTTACTGTAACATTTATGTTTTCAACATCATTCAGGCTTTCCTGCACATCAACATGAACCATATTAGCCACTTTGTCATTAATACATAAAATCTGTGAATCCTCTTTACTAAATTCATCAACAGAATGTGATGAGTGAAGGGACTCCCTGAATTCCTCTCCTATTGGTATTTGTTCTAGTTCTGGATTGCAACTGTAACCCTTAGGAGCATTAGCCTCTTTACCCACAATATCAGATCCCACAATTTGCTTCATGGGACATTCATTAGCAAGCTATTGAGGCTCCTCAATCAAAAGCTCAACCTCCTCCAAGACTGCCTTAGCATTAACTACCATGACTTTCTCAGATCCAATGCCAGTTGACTCTTCTACTAGACATTCACTAGTAGCTTGTTGAAATTCTTTTATTGAAAGCTCATCCTTCGTAGTTTGATGCACATGATCTGACAACCATACTTGCTCTTGTACCTCCTCTGTTAATTCTACCAATGCTTCAACACTGTCAGATTTATGAATAGGCATATCATGTAACATGAGGATTTCCTCAGCCTCCCATCCTTGAGGGTCAACTGTTAGTGCATAATTTCCCAAACTTGTTTAAGACATAAATACCTCCTTAAAAGTATTTGTATCAGCCTAGCCTAAAGCACCCTTTTGTTCAGAAAGCATATCTTTTTCAAGAGACCTTAGTACTGCATCCCTAATGGTAGGATCCCCTAACAACTCATAAGCAGAGAGACTTACTTTGAATTTCTTGAGTTCTTCTACCACACATTATCCTATTCGCTCTGCAACCATGGTAGAACAATTTTCTTCAAAGCCAACCACTAATTTACCCCTGTTATTTTCAACACTTCTTCCTTTATCAGCATCAGATTGTCCTCCACTTACGAAATACTGAGTAGGCACATGATGGAATGCTTGAACCTCTTCAGTTGTATACTCCTCTTCATCTAGTGGACCATTGTCATTCTCCTCATTATTTCCAAAGGATTGAGCTACAAATCCTTCACTGTATACATACCTTGTTTCAACACCTTTATCCTATTCTTCTTCTGGTTGGTTCTCTTCACTTCTTGGAAATGGGACATGACTCACCACCATGACCGATATGTCATAAGGATTAGATGGTACTATCTCTAGCCCACTCGAACTGTTAATGACATGTTGGACTTCTTGATGGAAAATGGATGCGACAGTCTGGAATTCTTGATAGTCCGACTCAGAATGCTGATTAGTATTATGGAGCCTACACCACATCCTGACAAAGTCATTTTTTCCAGATAAACTTCACTAAATTTCTCCTGATTGCTTGGTTGATCCAGAGAGGTTAAGGTCCTCCATTATTCTGAAGTGGTGGCTTCCTTCCATGATCTCTATCAAGATTTTTTCCCCTATCAAAGCTCTGCCCCTGAGCTTGCATCATATTCCTATTGCTTTGATCATAATTGGACTGAATCCCCCTTTGGGTGGCCTGGGATTGACTATTCTGGTTCCTCAGGTAGGTGACTTCGGTGTTCAGCTTCTCAACTAGCTCTGTAGGTGCATCCAGCCTCTCCTTGTCTGCATTGCTTGATGGAGGAACAATACCAACTGAATTTTGCATATAAAAAGTATGTGACTCATGGTTTAAGGGTTGATTAAATATCTCAGATCTCTACAAATAACTGGGTATATTAGTTTGTTGGTGAAAGAATGCAGGTTGGTTCATATTTGGAGGGTAATTTGGCATGGGTGGAGTTTGATAAGGATGACCTAGGTGTGAAACCAAGGGTGATTGAGGGATTGAATTCGTCATGGGCGTTTGGTTAGCTAAGGGTCCAAACAAGTGTTGTCTCAAATCCGTACTCACTTTACCAGCCACATCATAAGCTTCAAATAAGCTATCAGGAGGGTTTGCTTTCCATTTGATGAAAGTAGATGTTAAACTATCCAAAGCTTCGTAATAAACCTCCCTGGTAGAAGCATCACCCATAGCATAAGGGGGTTGCAACCTAGCATAAGCCCTATGGAATCTATTATTGAAAGCCACTATTGGTTCATTTGCCTCCGTCTTGACTCCAGTAAACTGTAGAAGTAACTCATGAGCACTGATTGGGATCTTAAATCTTTGCAAAAACGTAGTCTCCAACTGAAGCCAAGTAGTAATGGATCCAACAGGAAGATGGTTATACCAACAAAATGCCTCATCCCCAAGGGAATATGAAAAAAGTCTGCATGCAACATCCTCATGATTAATTCCTCTATCCTTAAGGGTAGTCTGAAAGATCCTGATGTGTTCCTCAATAGTTCTATTGGGAACATTGACATGGAACTTTGAATAGAAGTGCTTAGTGTTCTTGGGCATAGGATTGTAATTATTGAAAGATAAGGGAGATGGCTTGTTCACCAAGAAATCCATTGATGGAGGTGGGGTGGTAATGGCTGATTTATGATTGGCTGAGGTTGTTGGATGGGAATGTCCTCAGACTCAGACTCAGATGAACTCGATGAAGATGAGAATCATGGAGATGATGGAAGTGATTGGATGGATGATGATTCTCCCCTTCTGCTGGTCCTTCTTGACCTAGTAGGGGTTGGTAATTCTTGAAATTCCTCCTCTCCTAGAGTAGATCTGGTTCTTCTTCTGAATCTTCTAGGAGAGATAGCAGACATAAATCGATCTAGCTTAGCTTATTCAGGCCCTCCTTCTAGCGCCAATCTGTTGATGATGTTTTCTACACAGCAACAACTCAGACATAATATGA
Organism: Sequoia sempervirens; assembly: GCA_007258455.2. Classification (NCBI taxonomy): domain Eukaryota; kingdom Viridiplantae; phylum Streptophyta; class Pinopsida; order Cupressales; family Cupressaceae; genus Sequoia; species Sequoia sempervirens. The sequence goes on along the minus strand of VDFB02262125.1, from coordinate 157,868 downwards.
AATCCTATCTCTCTTGAAAGGTAAATCTCTATCAACAAGCCTCAAGAGATAACCCCAAGGTCTCTAATGTCAGGTCTTGACAATGCATAAACAACTCAAATAATATGTGAAAATGTTGGTAATCACAAAGGGACCTTACTACAAGCAAAGACTGAATCTTGAATTTATCAGATTTGGCAATATGATGATACTTCAATCCTAAATCTAACCCAAATGATAAAGAAATAACAAAATATTAGGGTTTCAGAGAGATTCCTAAATTTAACTACTCCTAAGATTAACAATGTAAATGATGAAATACTTGAAATGGACCAATCCCTCATAAACTAATTCCTGCTTGACCAAGATAAATCCACAATCCTACAAAAATAGTGCAATCTTCTAAGGCATTAAAGATTTTCAGATCATGAACATTCATCCAAGACAACCCAATTGCAATTGAAATGAGTAAATCTCCACAATTGAACTAAGCACAATGAACATAAAGTCCAGGCTAACTTTGCAAAGCAACTAACAATCAGCTAGCTGCAAAAAGTATGGACCAGGGATTGCTGCAAACACTTCAAGCATTAAACCATAAACACCATTAAATCAAATCTAACATACATCTAATAACCTTGAGAAATTTAAAAGATAGAATCATAAGAACCATGCAAGATAAGTCAACACAAAAGAGATCACCAGAAAATCACAATGTCTTCAATTGTATTGAATCACCGAATTTCAGCAACAATTCCAATGTTTTGTTACAACACCTGCTCAGAAAATTGACTAACTTCTAACCTAAGTCGCTCTTAGAACTATCTCTAACATCTTCTACTACTAATCCCCCTCTACAAATGAGGCGAAATGCCATACTTATAGAAAAACCTAGGGCATGTCAGCCCAATTTAGATTTTACAATACCAATTTGCCACAAAACAGGTCGACCCAACTAATGTTTATAATAATAAATGGCCACAAAATAGGTCGGCCAAGAAGAAATTCGAAATAAAATAAGATATGCATTAAATACACGAACTCCATCCAAGTCGGCCTGGGATCTCCAATGCAACTCGATCAATATATCTAGCTCCCTCCAGGTTAGTCACAGGTGAAATGATAAATGCTTTAAATCCTCTCTTAATTGAAGTAATCTCCATCAGAGCTTCCATGACGACCCAGTTAAATCCAGCCTGCACTTAGCAAAAACCACCATCAATAATATCCATTATAACATGAAGATAAGCATTAGCACGTCACCAATAATATATTCAAAATTCAAATAAATCCAAGAAAAGATCAAAATCCCGCAAAAAATCATTAATGCAAAATTTATACACAATTCAGGACTTTCACCCCTCCGTGGAATCCAGGCCAGAGGGGATTTTCAGGAAAATTCGGACCAGGTAGATTTTGGCAAAAACAAACAACAATCGATAAATTCCGGAAAATGTAGAGACAATGGGAATTTCGGGAAAATTTGGAGGGATCAAAAATCCACTAAGTAGGAAAAACTCTGGATTTTCGGGAAAACACATAAGACAAGGAAAACCGGGGAAATCCGCTAGCACAGGAAAATCCCAAAATTGAAGGAAAACTTGGATTTTGATGTTCTCTAACGATCTCACTCAAATTGATCGAAGATCACAAATTTGAGGACATGGGCCCAAACGCAAAATCATTCATTGATGGATCCCAACTCAGAATTCACTCAAGGGTAACTCGATCGGTAATGGTGATGGCTCCAAAGTCAAAACCCTAGAATCAACCAAATAGAAAACAATCATACCCATGAGGTCGAGCTTAAAAATTCAATAATAAGAATGCAAGGCACCATTAGATTCATCGATCAACAGGAGAAAACAATGACCGGGCCATCAACATCCATAAAAATGATAGACCAAAACCCAAAATCCGAGAATTCGACAAGGAGACGAAATTATAGAAAAATCCAGTCCAAGCAGAATTCTGCAAAGACCAGAAATATCTGAACCACGGCATAAAGTAGAAAAAGCCAGACTTTGAATGAAATCCGGGAAAATCCAGACGGGGCGGAAAATCCCGAAAGCAGTGTAAAACCCGGATTTCGCCCAGAACATAAGATTTTCAATATGCAACTTAGGGGAATCACCTAGGTAGGAAAGATAAACATTTTAAACTCATGCCAAGGCAATGAAAATCATCAAAATCAAAGGGCCAAAAAAACAAAAGCGAAAACAAAAGAGGGTCCCTGCTTTCAGCGGCGCGTGTGTGCGAAAACTGCACAACAAGGGGCACCCAGTGAACTTTGTTCAATATGGTTACATGTTTAGTTTTAGGTGTTTAGAGTCATGTTGATTGTAATAAGGTCATAATAGACCATTTTCAATTTTTTCATGTCATTTGGGGTCGGTTGTAGTTGAGTTTTCAAGTTTTGTAAAGATGTGTAAAATGTTGTCAAAAGTTGCTTTGCAACTTTGCAAATTTTGTTATGTAAGGGGGATGAATGGTCATATATTTAAAAAAAAAGTTGGGAACCATTGTGTTTGGTATTTTGGTGTTAAAATATGCCTCAAAAACTTTGAGGCAATCTTCTAAAGTCATTTTGTGGTGCACAAGCAATAAAAAAATTCAATTTTCTATGTGTTTTCTTCAAAATCTACTGCTACAGGAAATCTATACAGCCTAGTAATGAAGTGAATCTTCTTGGAATATATGTAGGAATATGTTGAGCATATTTTGGTTTTGATTTTAAGTGTTTTCATAAATTTTGAAGCATTTGGCAAGCAAATTTCTAGAAACGGGTTAGAAACCATGAATTTTGAGGGTTTGTAGACAAAACATGGAATAAAAGTTCATTCCACCAGTGAAATTCTGTGTAACTCAATGGAATGACACTAGATAGGTTTATTTTTATTTTAAATAGGAATGTATTTGTAGGGGATGGAGTTAGGGCCTCATTTGTGCAAGCCCTAGCCTAATATCTCAATGTATTAGGCTAGTTTTGAAAGGTAGAAGTAGGGTTTTGACATTTAGTGAATTGGTAGATGTTTCAGTGGATAAAATTTGTTGTTGCAGACCCCATGTGACCTTTTTAATGTTGTGGAATGAAGATTGGTGGTTGGGATAAAGTTTACTAGATACTTGCTTTGTAAAAGAGGCCTAATTGGGCTTAAGGGCAGCATAATAGTCCTATTTAATTGGAGATTATGTTTTGAAATAACCCTAGGCACAAATATGATATGTGGAAGAAGTCCATAAAGGGTATTCTAAATGGTAATCGGTTCATAGGTTTGAGGCATTCTCTAAAAGATATGTTGAGTTTTTATGGTTTGATGTGCTACAAGGCAATATGAGTGAATGGTGAGTTAGACACCAAGTTGGGGTTTTTGTGATTGAAAGATTGTTCTAAACTGATTGAATTGTGTTGGGTAAGAGACCTCCACCCTTTCTCTCCATCAAATTGGTATTAGAGCATAGGTTTTGATCTTTTGAAAAAAAAAAGGGGTTGCAAATTGAAGGACAAGATGCCTTCTAAAGGTAGTGCAGTCATTGCTAGAGAGATAAGAATGATAAAAGAGTCTCAAGAAGCAGTTTTGGCTAGACTTGCAGCATTGGAAACAAATCAAAGGAGAGGAAAGGCCACTGAAGAGGAAATTGACCAAGAGGAAGAGGAAGACGAAGAGGGTGAGAATGAAAACCCTCAAAGAGGAGTCCAAGGTGATGATGAGTTGGACCCTGATGAAAGAAGAATGGTGAAAATGTTGAAGGTTGTCAAAAGAGAGACTATTGAAGTGAAAATTGAATTTCCCATGTATAATGGGAAAATGGATAGTGAAGAAGTATTGGATTGGATAGATGCACTGGACAATTACTTTGAGTACAAGGAGGTTACAGAAGAAAAAAAGGTAAAGTTTGCAAAGACTAAGTTGAAAGGCCCTACCCTAACTTGGTGGAACTATGTACAAGAGGAAGGAGTGAAAAAGGGCAAAGAAAAAATAAACTCATGGGATAGGATGGTGTCTAAGGTGAAGAGCCAATTCTTGCTCAGTGACCATGCCATTCAAACATTTAGGAAGTAGCAAAACTTAAAGCAAAAGGAGATGGATGTTATGGCCTATATGAGGAATTTCACAAATTGAGCCTTAAAGTAGGTCATGTTGAAGATGAATTTGAGAAGATAGAAAGATATATGAATGGAATAAGGTTCAACATTCATGATGAATTGAGTCTTTCCACCCCTAAAACGGTGGAAGAGTGCTTTCAGTTGGTTGTTAGGGAAGAAGAAAAATTGAAAAGAAGGCATGCAGAACAAAATAGAGGTAGAGGAAAGAACTTCAGGGGTAGAGGATCTTTTGGTGGAAGAGGAAAAACACAAAAATCACAAGGTGAGTCAAGTGGCAATCAAGAACAAGGCTCAGAGTCAAGAGGTGGATTTAGAGGTAGAAGACCTAATGGTAGAGGTAGATTTGGAGGAAAAGGTAGAGGTTCAAACACCTTTTCAATGAGATTCTATCAATGCAACCAATTTGGCCATCAAGCATGGAATTTCTTGGAGAAACAACCTTCTTCATTACATGGTGGTGAAAGGAGAACACAGTTGGTGCAAGAGGAAGATTGTGAGAGTGTTAACTCTCCTTCTCAGCATGTTGCTCTAGAGGTTGGAGAAAATATAATGATGAGAAGAACACTACTTAAGGTTCCTGTGGTGAAGGAGCCTCCTCAAAGAAAGTTCTTATTCAAAACAACTTGCAAATCACAAGGCAAGGTATGTAAGGTTGTTGTAGATTTTGGTTCAACTGATAATTTAGTTTCTTTGGAGATGGTTAAAAATCTAAAAATGAAAAGGATTCCACACCCCACACCTTATAAGGTTTCTTGGCTAAATAAGGGTCAACAAGTCTTGGTCAATGAGCAAACATGGGTAGATTTTAACATTGGGGGGTATAAAGACAAGATACTATGTGACATCATCCCCATGGATGTTTGTCACTTGCTGCTAGGAAGACCCTAGTAGTATGACAAAAAAGGAAAGCATGATGGGCAAAAAAACACATATGTGATTGAAAAAGATGGTGTGTCCTTTACCCTCACTCCTTTGCGAAATGACAATTTAGATACACAGGTTGGGTCAAGTGTCATTTTAGTTGGGGAGAAATAATTCTTGAAAACCATGAAAGAGGAAGGTGGCTAGGGATATGCAATCATAATTAGACCCAAATATATTTTGACAACATCAACCATGGAAAATGTGTCCAAGGAAGTACAAACTTTGTTGAATAAGTATCAAAACATAGTTTTTGATGAACTCCCTAATTCTTTGCCACTCATCATAGATGTGAGCCACTACATAGACTTTATACCAGGTGCAAGCTTTCCCAATAAGGCTGCATACAAGATGACTCCTCAACAAAATGAGGAAGTAAGGAAACAACTAAAAGAGTTGTTGGATAAGGGTCTCATAAGGGAAAGTTTAAGTCCATGTGTTGTCCCTACAATGTTGGCACCTAAAAAAGGTAGGGATTGGAGAATGTGCACTGATTCAAGGGAAATCAACAAAATCACTATAAGGTATAGGTTTCCAATCCCTAGAATGGAGGATTTAATGGATTTCTTAGGGGGGGCTTGCTATTTAAAAAAAAATAACCTTAAAAGTGGCTATCATTAGATTAGGATAAGAGAAGGGGATGAGTGGAAAAGTACATTTAAAACCAATGAGGGGATGTATGAATGGATGGTAATGCCATTTGGATTTTCAAATGCTCCAAGCACTTTTATGAGGTTAATGAATGAGGTTTTGAAGCCTTTCATATGGAAATGTGTTGTTGTATACTTGGATGACATTCTTGTGTTTAGTAAGACCAAGGAAGAACACTTGTAGCATCTTGACATGGTTTTGGAGAAGTTAAATAAAGATAAGTTTATGATAAATCTCAAAAAATGTGAATTCATGAAAGAGGAACTAGAATCCCACCAAAGTAGAAGCAATTCTTAGTTGGCCAACTCCAAAATCAGTAGGGGAGGTAAGAAGCTTTCATGGTCTTGCTAGTTTCTATAAGAAATTTATAAAGAATTCTAGTCATATCTTCTCTCCAATTATTAACACCATCAAAGGGGACAAAAGGAAAAGGTTTAAATGGAATGATGAGGCAAAGAAAAAATTTCAATATCTAAAAAATAGAGTGGCACAACAACCCATCCTTGCATTGCCTGATTTCAACAAAGTATTCACAATAGAGTGTGATGCAAGTGGATTTGCAATTGGTGCAGTATTGAGTCAAGAGAGCAGACTTGTAGAATTTTTTAGTGCAAAGCATAATGAGGCTAAGAAAAAGTACTATACATATGATTTAGAATTGTATGCAATGGTTCAAGCACTAAAAAAGTGGAGACAATATCTCCTTCCCAAGGAATTTATTAGTTTTATTGATAATCATGCTTTGAGTTTCTTGAACAACCAAGACAAATTGAGCCACAGACATATAAAGTGGGTGGAGTACCTACAAAGCTATGCTTTTAGCATAAAGCAAAAAAAAGGATAGTCAAATAAAGTGGCGGATGCATTGAGCAGAAGGTCAATATTGGTGCAAGAAATTCAACTTCAAAGTGTGGGAATAGATGCCTTGAAAGGTATGTATGAAGGAGATGAGGACTTTAAAGAGGTATATGTTGTTTGTGATCAATTTAAGGGTGCTTTTCATGAAGAATTTTCTGATTTCTTTTTGCAATATGGATTGTTGTTCAAGGGTGCTCAGTTATGTATTCCAAAATACTCCATGAGAACTAACTTGATAAAAGAGAAACATTGTGGTAGCTTAGGAGGTCATTTTTGGGTGGATTAAACATTGGAACAGGTAAGGAGATTTTACTATTGGCCAAAGATGCAAGTTGATGTCAAAAAAATTGTGGAAAGTTGTGTAGTTTGCCAAAGAGCCTAGGGTTCTAGTTCAAATGTAGGTCTTTACCAACCCTTACTAGTACCTAATAGACCATGGGAGTCTCTCAATATGGATTTTGTGTTAGGTTTTCCAAAAACTCAAAGGGGTTATGATAGTGTGTTTGAACTATTGTTGATAGATTTAGTAAAATGGCTCATTTTATTCCATGCAAGTGCACAAGTGATGCTTCTCATATTGCAGGGTTATTTTTCAAAGAGATAGTTAGAATTCATGGCCTACAATTGACTATTGTGTCAGATAGGGATTCAAAGTTTGTAGGTCACTTTTGGAGGACCCTTTGGAGGATGCCTAGAAAAAAATTGACCTTTAGTACTACCTATCATCCACAAACAGATGGGAAGAATGAATTGGTCAATAAGTCACTTGGAAATCTGCTTAGATGCCTCACAAAGGAGCATGGAAAACAATGGGACTTGGTTCTTCCACAAGCTGAGTATGCCTATAATGACTCCATCAATAGAAGCAGTGGAAAAAATCCCATTTGAGGTTGTGTATGGATTGAAACCTAGAGGTGTGTTTGAGCTTAAGGATTTGAGTGGAATGAAGAAGAGGAGTGCTGAGGGAGAAGGATTTGTAGAGGCCATGAGGGAAATACACTAGCAGGTTAGAGAAAACCTTCAAAAAAGTGTTGAAAAATACAAGAAACATGTAAATTTGAGGAGAAGAGATGTTCAATTCAAGGTAGGAGATTTAGTAATTGCACATTTGAGGAAGGAAAGGTTTCCAAAAGGAAAATACAAAAAACTACAGATGAAAAAGATTGGGCCATGCAAGGTGGTCCACAAATTTGGTGAGAATGCCTATGAGATAGAACTCCCTCTTGGAGTTGTTATCTCTCCAATATTTAATGTTTCTAACCTTTATCCTTTCAAAGTATCTATGTTTGTAGGTGAAGAATCAAGTAATCAAGATGAAGATTGGGGCAAAGACCTACCACCAAGTCAACCTTTGAAACTTGAAAGCATTTTGGACACAAAGGAGGTGAAGAGAACAAGGCAAAAAGTGTATAATGAATATCTTGTGAAATGGCAAGGTCTCTCTCTTGAAGATTCAACATGGATGATAGAGGAGGACATTAAAAGGCATGCAACAACTGTTCAAGACTCGATCTCAAGTGTTGGTTGAGATTCCTTTTCTCCCCGAGTGTATGGCGCAGGGGCACCTAGTCAGCTTTGGTCAATATGGTCACATGTTTCATTTTTAGGCATTTAGAGTCATGTTGGATGTAATAAGGTCATAATATACCATTTTCATTATTTTCATGTCATTTAGGGCCAGTTTTAGTTTAGTTGTCAATTTTTCTAAAGATGTGTAAAATGTTGTCAAAAGTTGCTTTACAACTTTGTAAATTTTGTCATGTAAGGGGATGAAAGGTCATGTAGTTCAAAAATAGTTGGGAACCATTGTGTTTGGTCTGTTGGTGTTAAATATTCCTCACAAACTTTAAGGCAATCTTTTGAAGTCATTTTGTGGTGCACAAGCAATAAGAAACTTCAATTTTTTGTCTGTTTTCTTCAAAATATGCTACTATAGGAAATCTGTATGGCCTGTATAGCCTGATAATGAAGTTAATTTTCTTGCAATAGATGTAGGAATGTGTTGATCATCTTTTGGTTTTGATTTGAAGTGTTGATCTAGAAACGGGTTAGAAACCCTAAATTTTTAGGGTTTGCAGAAAAAACATGGAATAAAAGTCCATTCCACTAGTGAAATTCTTTGTAACTCGGTGGAATGGAACTAGACAAGTTTCTTTTTATGTTAAATAGGATTGTAGTTGTAGGGGATGAAGTTAGGGCCCCGTTTGTGTAAGCCCTGGCCTAATATCTCAGTGTATTAGGCTAGTTTTGATAGGTAGAAGTAGGGTTTTGACATTTGGTGAATTGGTAGATGTTTCAGTGGATAAAATTTGTTGTTGCAAACCCCATGTGACCTGTTTAGTGTTGTGGAATGAATATTGGTGGTTGGGAGAAAGTTTACTAGATACTCACTTTGTAAAAGAGGCCCAAATGGGCTTAAGGGCAGCGTAGCAGTCCTATTTTGGAGATGATGTTTTGGAACAACACTAGACACAAATTTGATATGTGGAAGAATTCCATAAAAGGTATTCTAATGGTAATTTTTTCATGGGTTTGAGGCCTTCTTTAAAAGATATGTCGAGCTTTCATGGTTTGATGTGCTACAAGGGAATATGAGTGAATTGTGAGTTAGACACCAAGTTGGGGTTTTTGTGATTGAAAGATTGTCCTAAACTTATTGAATTGTGTTGGGTAAGAGACCTCCACCCTTGCTCTACATCACTTTCTCTCCAGGCTATATCTCCTTATTTCTCTCTCTCTCTCTCTGTAACATACCCCAAATTTACCCCACAAAATTTATCTAAGTTTTAACTTAGAAAAGTAAATAACACAAATCCACAAGTACATGGACATAAAGATGTTTCCTTTTCATTATCATAAATGTGCATTGCATATATCATTACATAATCTCCAAAAAATGAAATTCATCTTTCCAATACATTTTACAAATGATTCAATATCATAAACTTGTACATGTCATAACTTTCTTGAGTTCAATGGTTCAGTGGTAGAAGTCCCCACCTATGGATTTCACTTTTGGTCAAGGTGTACACCTATGGATCATGCTCCTTCTATTTCACAAGAATTGACAACCGACTACAAGAGGGAGAGCATCATCCAAGTGTTTTTCCTCCAACCATAGACTTACTGCGGTCCCCCACATATCTAACTAACTAGTAAGATGGCCCTCCCTTCAATGAAGAGATTGGTATGTAAACCATAATAAAACACATATGAGTATCTAGTGTTGTGTCCTACATATCTAGTATGACCTTACAAATGATTCCTTCCAACTAGCATGACACTACTAACTAGTATACAATCTAGGATCAGAGTGAACCAACAAGGTGTAGGCAACAATGTTTACACCTACTCTGGCCAAAGATTCTATATATATAATAATTTGACTTCTATGAGAAGAGTCGTATGTTCTCCCACCTTACTCGACTTGGAAACTATAATGGCCATTGAACCTCATGGGTTACATCCACAATCAAGGTTTAACAAAAGTGATAACACACTATTAAAAACATCTTAGAACTTAAAGGCTTGACACATCCACTAGATTACCCTTTTCCATAGTTGTAAGGTTTGCCCCAATATTATCAATCACAAACAAGGTTTCATTGAAAGTGATGATTCATAAATACTGAATTAATAGACCAAATAGGTTTAATCACAATCATTTGAATACCCGATTACATGCTTGCAACACCTCGGGTCAAAAATTTTCCTCCTATGAACAAGATCTATCCTTTTAATTTCCTAAAAGTAGATACTCTCTTACTTAAATACATAATCAGTTAATACTAATGACTCCATGTCATCAAATAGACACATCTAGTTTTAATCTAAAACACAATCAATATGTCAACATGTATAATAAATTTGAATTAAACTTGATTCAAGAAGATTACTTCTTCTTATTGATTTTTTGACTCTTGGTTGTCATCCAAAAACCATTTGACTGATCTCTAATTCCCTCATGGTCCTTTCCAAGTTATCTGTTGCATCATTTGAACAAGGTTCCTAAGTTTGTAAATAAGTGAGCAATAATATATCCTTTCTCTTATTATGATACACCTATATGCACATATCTAAATGTATGACAAGTTTCTATCTAACTTGGAGGATATGTTTAGCTTGGGAGGAGTCTGTGCTTCTACACATTAAAGTCTCCCCTCATTATGGCTTTTGGTTTCTGATAAGTAAGGTCCTCTTCTATAAGATTAGAATACTGTGATTTGGTATAGACTCTTGGTCAATTATAAGATAATATCATGTTTAAAACTTAGGTAATTGGAACATATATACTTTTCCAATATGTTCTTCAACCCTATCATTGAATAACAATATACTCACATCCAAATGTATACCCTAACCCTAAGGAATAACGTACCCTTATCGCATACGGTATGTACCCACTTGAGAAAATGAGCTCTCTACCCATACAATCTAACCAATACATAGGTATTTCTTTCATGTAACATCATTTGACCTATTTCTACTATGACTCTAAATCATATTATTGTGACAATCATAAATAATCAAGCAATAAATATCCACAATTATAATACATCGATTCTTCACTAACCTCACTATTCAAATGTATATCTAGTCATGATAAACTCATATCATACTCTACAGAGAATACCTAATTTAACTTCATGAAAACTCAAGCATTCATTTCTATCTTTTAGCTAGAGAATGAATTTAATGATTGCACAACAATAACCATTCAACATTCCACTCAAATTCAGAATAAAAGAGTTAAAAAAAGGTAGAATAACAAGTGTGCCTGGAAAGTAAAGCCTCCAACGAATAGCTCTTGCAATTTATACAAATGACTCTACTTGCAACTATCTACATTCTCAGCTTCACAATTCAACTTCTCCTCAATTGAGCAATTCACAAAAACTCACTACAATAATGCTCTCAACTCTCTCAACAAAACTACTCTCTAACTCTCAAAATATACTCTCTATTTGCACTCACAATAGTAAAATAATCTTGGAAAAATGGACAACTAAACAATGAAATGTTGCTTTCAATTTATAGAGAGACTTGAGAAATCTAATGCTATAGATCTACTAACTACTACACCACCTTTCCTAATTTTGCCACATCTCAAAATAGAAAATAAGAATCCAAATTCAATTCAAATGCTAGGCAGATCGATTGGCAACCTAAGAACCCCTTTCTCTCATTGTTGGAAACAAAGAAATGCATAAAATCAACACATACACAATCCTTTGCATACTCTGCTTTTAGCTCTACAGCTGAGTCGACTTGCATTGACTTATTCATCTCTTTTTACTAAGTCAAAGCTTGGAAGATACGACAGCAAACCAACAACATATTCCTATTCTCTTTTGTCTTTCTGTTGTAGCTTCTAATTTCTTATTACTTGCAAATGTTGCACCCCATTTTGGGCGAGTTGGGCAGCTTTATTAACAACAACATATGGTATTGACGCATGTGCATCAGAGTTATATTATAATTCTTATTTCTTGCGCCTTTTATTGCCATCCTTTGGCTACTATTAAGACCTTCATTAATATGCTTTGGATTCAAATGTTTTCAACGCATTTGTATGGAGACTATGCGTATAACTTTCCTCACAGCCCTCTCATATATCATGCGTACATTATACAATGCTATAATAGCTTCCAACGTATATACTTATATACACAAATGGTCACATTCACATTACGTATATATATATATACACACACGTACCTATAATATATTCAACTCAATATATAAATATCTCATGTTTTATCAAAATGGTTTTAACACTATGAATTAATTTGACAAAGCAATCACCTATTAGTCAAAAAGGATAACAGCGTGGTTCAACATATACTGGCATTAACTCAATCAGGTTACTCTACTTGGTACAGTATGTGTGTGTAGACACTCAGATGATCATGACAATGGTTTCCATACCATCCTCTTCTCCTGAATGATACACTCCCTCCCCCTCTAGAGGGTTTGAACTTATTCTGCATCCAACTTAGTACAACTAGAACAAAGTTAACTGATCATAAAATCATATTCATTATATATCATTTGCATCATTAAAGTCCTAAAGAACAATCTCATCATAATGCATATTCATATATTTCATTCATCTATTGTCCTTTCATCAAAATGTAATCATCCATTAAAAACATATTTAAAGTCATAATCTTACATTAAAAACATATTTACTTGCAAAAGTAAAAGTAATCTACTAACTTAGAAACAATGTGTAACACTCTATTGCAAACATAACATGCGCTTGTTGGTATAGGATTCTTATTATCTTCCTTATTCAAAGGTTTTCTTTAGTTGTGTTTGGATCCCTATAAGAGGATGCATAGTTGATTTGAAGTTGTCACTTCTCTATTAAGATTTTTGTTGCACAAACATCATTTTCTAAATGGCCTACAGATTGACCTCATGAACAACACAAATACATGCAAAAAAAAAACCAATTTTTTTTAATTGACATTCCATACCTCTTCAACATGCCCATTTCTCACCAGCGTGCAATTGCTAGTTAATACCTATACAATATAAAATAGTTAATTGAATTCATTAACAGTTAGAAACCCATTATGGTGAATTTCCATTACATAGTCCATCTTCCTCATAATATTTAACTACAAAGTAGTTGAATACTTGAACCTTATATATTGGTGAATGGGTCAAATACCACATAATCCAAAATGAGATTAATGGAGAAAAAGTCCCCATGCAATAGATAAATATTATATTCTATCCCACATGCACAACTAGCAATTCACCCCATGGTAATTGTTGGACATAAACTATCTTATGTTATATTTTCTCACTTAACACATAGAAAGAATACACAATAATTTATTAGTGAGAATTTCAATGAAGAACTATCCAGCAAAAGGGTAGGCAAGCCATCAAGTTTTGTCTTTCTACAACATTAATTACAAGTGTCACATATAAGGGGAAAAGTAAATGCAAAGTGAAACTAAAATTTGAAGTTGCCATATCTAGCATTAGGTTTATACAAAGAAAATTTTGGTGTTGTCACCTACACATTAAAACAAATGTAAACTTGCAACCAATAATTTTATTTAGAAGGATGTAAAAATCTTGCATTGAGTTGAAGGTTGAATAAACTCTAAAAGATATTTTTCATTTTATGTGAATAGATTGAAGCAATAGTTGGAGGTAGATTGGTTTCTAGTTCTATATAAAGTGAAATCGCTACTGAAACTTTTTAATAATTTATTTATTTTGTTTATATTCTTATAATTCATATTTTAATGGTAATTTGAAGTTTTGAAATTGCTAATAAATCTTTTTTATTCTTTAATAATTATGTTCTTAATTATTATTGTTTATAGGAATAGAAAGCAAGCATAACAATTTCAAAGGATAGCAAGCAATAGGCACATAAATCATTATGTTCTTAATTATTTATATTGTAGTTTATAGGAATAGCAAACAACATGCATAGAAAACAACAATAGGCCTAGGAAAACTTAGAAGAATAACATATTTCCAAAAAATAGCTTTTGTGGGTACTGTATATGGAGCAAGTGTGGAATGTGGAGCCGAGTTTGCTTCCCAAACTTAATATACTAATGATTACAGATCATAAAGGTTTCAAAGAGTTTAGATAGTTTATTTACTTTAGAAGGAAAATAGATCTAAACTCACATAGATAGCATATCTATTTTGTGGTATGCTCCTATTGATAAATGCCTCCCTAATTTGCATGTTCCACATTTGATAATTTAGGTAGTTGTCGGCATCTATTTTTGAGAAATGCCTCCCTAATTTATCTTGTCTTGCACTGACATCTACGAAAATCTTTATCATTGAGCTATTTTTGTGTTGTCATTAACACCATTTCCACCCGCTATCTCATGCTTATTCTTTACTTATAATTTTCTATGCATTAAATTTTTTTATTTTTGAGCTACTTTATATAATTTGTCTTCACAATGGTTCAATGTTTTATTGTAATTGTTAGCGAATGAAATAGAATTTGATAGATAAAACAAGTGATGACTCTAAACCCGGATTTGGCACCGATTCAAATCCGCTAATAGCTCTAAAAAGTGCACAATTGCATTTGTGGATTTTCTCTGAATTTTATCGAGGTACAACTCCCTCACAAGATTTTCAATGCATTTATCTATTCTAGAGAAATGGCATGTGCTTTTAACCAGAAAGCAGAAAAGGTGACTAATGCTAGCTCATAAATATGAAACTAACGCAAGGGTAGAAAACACAACCATTTATGATCAATACAAAGATTGAAAATCATGAGTCTATCAATTCTAGCTAATGTAAATAGATCATACTACAATAAATAAAAGACATATAGCTCATTTTTCAAAGAAAACAAAGCTATATCGTACACATAACACTCAAGTTTGCATACTTCAAATCTTTTAATTTATAACACAGATTATAATCTATTGCAAACTATAATTAATATCACTCCTCAAAAACACCCCCAGCCTGTGTATCCGTGAAGATTCAAAATCCCCTTCATCTATTTTTAATCTCTAATTTATAGTATAGCCAAATCCATTGAACAAACACTAAGGTTGTTACTAAATTAGTGACCTCTTCTATCCCAAACATTTATCAAGAAATTGATAAGATAATTAGAAGTTTTTCCAAGAATAGATATCAGCAGAGAAAATCAATCATCACCTGAGCAACAGCTGCCAAAGGACCAATCATTTCATCCATCTTTAATGCAATGTATAAGGAAACCAAGCGGTAGCATGTGCAAGCTATCCGATGAAGAATTGTAATTCATTTGACACAAATTGGCCATAAATGTGAATTAAATTCACATCAAGTATCAATCTTGAATGAATGCGCCCATGTCTAACCAAAATTCTATAAATTCAAGCAATGTCATTTCTCTCCCAACATCAGTTGCATCCAATATGGCAATCTCCCAAAGCAATGATAATTCTGCGAATGATTACATTGTTATGGAAGAGATTGAGTGCAATCCTCTATTCAAGCATATTTTTGATCAACTGAAAGAGGTCTTCATCATGCAGAGTGAGGTGGAAGAAGAGGTGCTCCAAAGCATCCTAGGTGAGGTGTTTATGAGCCAAGATCATGTGCATAATACTACCATGTTGGAGCGATTTATTTACATAGTTGTCAGGACTTCTGGCCATCGAGACTGGGGCGTGAGGGCACTGGGGCATTTGGTGAGACTTGAATTCCATCACCGTGTCAGGGTGGCGATAAGGTGGCGATAAATGGACTCAGCTACTATCCTCAAACAGGACCAGTAGTTGACACCATTTGCATTGCATTTGCTATTCAAGACGAGATTCTGGAGGAGGTCGTGGCTCTACTATGCACTGGATACTTAGTGAGAAACGACATGGACAGTTTGTTCATGCAATTCTTCTAGTCACATGAGAACCTGCTTTCACCTACTCAAATTGAACATCTGCAAGTTGTTACTGAGAGCATTCAGGTCCTAATGTAACTTACCTTGTGCACCTGAAATACCTTCTTTTTGCCTCTTTTGTGTCTGCCAACCTGGTTTTTGTACTTGAGCCAAGCGATTATAGCTATACTAGCATAATGTAAAAACATTTACATATGAATAAAATATCTTTTTTTGGTGTTATTTTTGTTTTTACATGTATGGTTTGTTGGTTTCTATTTATGTTGTGCTTGGAAAATCACTAGCTTTCTTTTGTATAACATCTTAATTAAGTCACCGGACAAGCAATAATTTGGTTTAAGGTAATATAATCCTTCACAGGCAGCAAAACCCATGGTTCACATAACTTAACAAAACCTCGCCTAGGTTCAAAATGACTTAGACAATGTCACCTAAGGCATAACTTGTGAATGAAGTTTTCAAAATTTGACTTATGACTTAATCGGTTTCGTGCATGCAATTTGGGAGATAAAGGAAGTTGGATGTGACACGAGAAAACTACCCAATGAAGGAAGAATAAGGTTGGCGGTAAAATGGGAGGTTCAGCGAACCTAACAAAACACTGCCCAAGTTCGAAATGGGTGACAAAAGACCACCAAGAACTAGTTTTGGTCCATGACTTAGGCAAAACAATAAGGTAATATCCTAAATAATGACTTAAGGAAAATTTATGTGTAACAATAATATAAAGCTCAATATGAAGGGTGGTGATCTATAGTATAATGATGTAGCTCAATGCATTTAATAGCTACAATAAATGCAATAAAAAGAAAATTTATGACAGGTCAAACCATATAAGATAGTCTGTATGAATTATTTATTCGAACGAACATCTAATACCAACTAGAAAATTGATATTTTTTGCTGATATGACATGTGACAATTTCTATTAGATTGTATTCATCTTTTATGACGAAATTTACCTTATTTTCTAGTAAAGTTTGCTAAACAAAAGAGATGTTTTGCAACGTGAGATAGGTTTCAGGCTAAAACCTCTCACTATATGTAGCCTATCGACTAATTAATAAAAAAATAATAATAAATATATATATAAATGATATTATAATATTATATAATAAAAATATAAAAAAATTATAAAAAAAATAATGGGAAATGTTAGCCTAACCCAATCATTAATAATATAATATTAATGGTTATATTATTAACTATAATACAATAATATAAGATTAATATGAATTAAAATCATATTAATTAATCTATATTATAAAATAATCTTATATAAATATATTATAATATAATATAATATTTTAATTAATATACTAATACATTATTATATTAATATTAAGTATTATAATTATAATAATTTAATTATGTTACATGACGATTAATTAAATTAAAATTAAATTATTTAAAAATTAATGCTTAAGAAAAATATCTCAACATTACTTATAATTAAGATAGATAAGCTATTTTATGTCACAATTGTGTTTCCAAAATAAAATAAAAAACATTATGTTCTTAATTATTTTTATTGTAGTTTATAGGCATAGCAGGCAACAATGAAAGAATCACCTCTACTAGATGTACTACCTACTTTGGTATTATGAGGATTGCATGCAAATGACTTACCAAAACTAATTTTCCACTCAACTTTTTGTTTCATTGTATCAACTAAAACCTCTTCTTATATATATTTTGATCTTTGGGTTTTCTTCCACTTGCCATAACTAATATTCATTTTGCAACTAGATTCTAGATTTGAAGGTCAAACTAAGTCATCACTAGCCTCAATCAAGATTGAAAAACTTACATTATTAATAGATTTCTTTATAATACTAATCAAGGACCTCTATCTTCTTAGCTACACCATATACTAATGATTAATTAGGGTCTTCAAAATATGAATATATTCAAATCTTCCCTAGAAATAACATCAATTTTTTGGGACAAAAATGATGGCTCATAGTTCTCGAGGGATTTATCAAACTCAAGGAAAAAGGATATATGGTCCTTGATGGTGGAAAAACATGCTCATTTATAAAGAGTGAGGGATAACATGGCAATTATTGATATTATGTAAACCTCCCTTCACTTTGGGGCTGATTAGACCCAAGATGGTATTCTCAGAGGTGGCCCTGGATAGGTTTGTTGTTACGATTGATGACATGCTTTGATGATTTTATTGAAATAGTACCCATATTATGCTTTGACAATTTTATTATAGTAGTACCTATATGTAAGTCTTGATCTCAAACTTTGTCACTAGACTAAACAAACCTACTAGTATGAACTCCATTAAGTTGATGCACACATATAGAACACGATTCTCTTAAGATGAACACTATTAAGGCTTTCTCAAATATTCCTTGGATATAAGAATGAACCATGAAATACATGGAAACCTACTTTCCATTCCTAAACTATTAGTTTATTTTTTTTACATTTGAAGCATGTAGAGAGTCAAGGTTTTTGAGACTGATCCCCTATTTGATTTATAAATTTATATTAGTCCATCAAAAATAACAAATAATAAATAGCAATAGAGGTGTGATACTTAACAACTAAATCTACTTAACAGTCATTCTCCAAACTTTTAAACATTTAAATGCAATAAGAAAGAGACTATTACAAATAACTTGTAGTGAATTAAAATTCTTTGACAAATATCAAGTTCATATTAGAACCACACTAACACATAGGGCGAGGGAAAACTTTAAACAATGGGTCTATCACACCTCATCATTCAAAATATTCCAAAATGCTTATAGCTATCTAAGGAGATATCTAATTATAGATTATTTGTTTTACATAGTCACCTCTTCACTCAAAATCTTCTAAAATCACATCTACCCTCTCAACAATAGTACCACGTTAAATATTGCCATTATTATTGCTTACATCAACAAGAGTCACAAATTTCAACATACATGCATTCACTATAAATTTTCCCCTTCACATTCTAATAAAAGAGATGAATCCTTTATAGGGGCAAACACCAACAACATTTCAAGAGCATGTATTTCATTTGATATGTTCTAATTGATGAGATAAGCTTCATTGGGTCAATTTTGTTGGAATGCATTGATAGTAGGTTATGTCAAGCATTTCCAATCATAGTCAAATTCTATTTGGTGTGTATTTAGTCATCCTCTTTAGTGATCTAGATCAATGACCACCACTAAATAATATTATCATATATGTTATAGTATCATATAGATCAACACTTTGGCAAAGCTTCAAATAGTAGTAACATTGAACAAGATTTTTTGTATCATATAGAGCCAAATCTATTAGATAAGCAACTTCATGAAAATATTCTATGGTGCATTGCGCAAAAGGTTATGTTAAGTTTTAATTTGTGAGTAGCAACAAGTCATGTAAATGGTACATACTAGAATAAGTTGAAGCAATTGTATACACAAATGAAAAAATCCTATAATTATATGAAATATTTTTTCTTCACAAGGCCTTGCAATTCAATTGTCTACATTATGTTATTACAAGCAAGATTAACAATTGTCTTTAAGAATAGGACTAGCAACTCATTCTTATTGCTCTATTTATAGACACAATTAGACTACTCTTTTCTTTCTTTCACTAATTTTCTGATTACTACTATTTTAAATCTACATTGTTGGTCTATATTTTTTTTTGTAAAATCTCTATATTAGCACAAGTATTAAGTTACATATATTTAATAATAAATATAGAATTGTGTATCTTTTAAAACTATAAGCACAAATTATATGTACCTCCAATGACCTAATTTAATATGCTCACCCTTTTGTTTACTTAGTTGTAATTAATGTATTATTGGTTTTTCAAACCTATTATATCATTACATCGAGAGATGTTTATGAGTGACAAAATGGGGTTTGAAATTTTGTGTATATAAAATCAAAAGGATAAGATAAGATAATAAGAATATAATAAGAATATACTATAAATAAAATAAAATAAATGAATAAGATGAGATAATAAGATAAAGATATTATAATAAAAATATAATAATATATTAACAAAAATAATAATAATAGAATAATATAAATAATAATAATATAATAAAAATATAATAATATGATAATAAAAATAATATTTATATAATATAATAATACTTTTAAGCTCTTTGCATCTTCTCCATAGATTTTTCTAAATATAGATATGTTAGTTTATCTCATTTCATTGTGTATTATTCCTTAGTAATAATTTGTTTAGTGTATATTATTGTTTGATATTATTTCTAACAAGAAATCTATTTTCATTGCACAAAATCTTGCAATACAATATCAATATTTTTTAAGCTATTTAATTTTTATTCACCCCCTAAAATTTATTTCAAAGATTTAATTAATAAATGTAATCAAAATTATAAAAAAGTAATAATAAATGTAAATAGTTAAATTATTAAATATAATTAATATTAAAATTTATATGTCACATTTATGTTTGCAAAGTAAAAACAAAACAAAACTTAACCTGCAACCTGTTTGCATCCCTTTGATGTGGATTCACTGTAGGTTTCCCCGCCATTCTTGATTTCACACTAGACAAAATGTTAAAAAATAATAGAATTGGTTTGTTTAGAGAGAAGCATTTGGATGGCCTTCACCACCACAATCAATCGTTATGCCTACAACGAAGACCAAGAAAATGGAACCGTGCAACGACTTGACATTGATTGAAGTTATAACCAAACAAAAATGGAGGTTGTTCACTGGAAAAAAATCTGCTATGTGGCTTACATAATTAGTGGGTGTTTTGTAGGTAAAGCCAAACCCATCAAGAACAAAAGAACAAGCAAAGTAATAGGTGTTGAAGAGCTTATGCGTTCATTAGTCCTCCACCACTTCAACAAATTCACCTCCAATAAATCATCGTCAATAATTCATTATCATAATCAACAACATGATGAATTTTGTTGAATATAATTTGTAGAATAAAGTGAAAAAGAAATTGCAGAAATAAAAGATTAAAAAAAATCACAAAACAAGAACACCAGATTTATTGTGGTTCACCATTAATTTAATGGCTACATCCACACTCGGGGATTATCTCTTATTATTCACAAGTTCTGAATTAATTGCATTCAGCCAACAACTTAATTATATAAATTAGTCTCCAACCAATTAATGGAAAACTCCATTCAAAATAGACAACTTCTAAATTGGCCACACATGCCAATAGAAGTAATTACAAAATGAGAAAGCATTTCGAATTATGAAGACAACATGCTAATTTGGGCTTCACTTAACCCAACAATCTCCCACTTGAAGACCAAATTGTTGCTCAGAGATATCCTAGCGCTGCAAAGTTAATGTCAACGCTGCAAAGTTAATGTCAAAGCTGCACAAGTCTGAGAGAAGCTCTACAGAATTTGAACTTCTCTCTTGGAACTATTTTCCTCAACATGTCAGCTAGATTCAATTTTGTGTCAATTTTCGCCACCTGTAGCTTTCCTTCTTCAAGACAATGGTGAATGAAGTGATATCACATCTCTATGTGCTTCGCTCGATTATGAAAGGTTGAATTCTTTGACAAGTGAATAACACTATTGCTATCACAAAAAAGAGTAAAACCAGATTGTTGAAACCATAAATCACCTATTAGTCTCTGCAACCAAATCATTTCCTTTGCCCTTTCAGAAAGAGTAATATATTATGCTTTCGTAGAAGAAAGTGCAACCACCTGTTGCAACCGAGAAACCTAACTGATCGCTGCCCCAACAAAGGTGAATACATAACCAGTGGTAGAACATCGTTTATCCAAATCTCCAGCCATATCTAAATCAACATAACCTTGTAGATGTATTTTCTTACCACCAAAACATAAACCGTGATTAGAAGTACCTTTCAAATACCTGAATATCCAGTGTACTGCCTGCCAATGTTGTTTACCTGTATTACTCATCAATCTACTCACTACTGCCAATGCCTGAGCAATATCCGAACGGGTACAAGTCATGGCATACATTAAACTACCAACTGCTGATGAATATGGAAAACGTTTCATGTATTCTTTTTCTTCATCTATTTTAGGACACATAGCTGAGGATAACTTAAAATGATCAGCCAAAGGAGTACTCACAGATTTGACATTCTTCATATTGAATCTATCTAAGATTTTTAGAATATATTTTTCTTGAGATAATCTAAGTTCTCTCTTTTTCCTATCTCTGATTATATTCATCCCAAGAATCCTCTTTACTGCCCCTAAATCCTTCATGGAAAATCTCTGAGATAAATGTTGTTTTAACTTAAGAACTATCCTCACACTATTGCCAGCAACCAACATATCATCAACATAAAGTAATAAAATGACAAACTCACCATTTGGAAGCTTCTTGTAATAAACACATGGGTCTGAATCACAACGAATGAAATGTTGTTGAGTCATGAAGCTGTCAAATTTTAAATACCACTGCCTTGGGGCTTGCTTGAGCCCATACAAACTCTGCTTCAATCTGCAATATACATGCTCTTGACCCGGTTTTGCAAAACCTTTAGGCCGCTCCATGTATAATTCTTCTTCAACATCTCTATGAAGAAAAGCAGCTTTGACATCTAATTGCTCAAGTTCAAGATCCCAAATGGCTGCCAAGCCTAACACTGCTCAAATAGTGGTCATTCTCACAACTGGTGAAAATATCTCATTGAAATCAATACTTTTTCTTGAGCAAAACCTTTGACAAATAATTTGGCCTTGTAACATTGTTGACCTCCCTCTTTCTCTTTCACACGATACACCCATTTATTCTTTAAAGGTTTTTGATTTGGTAGAAGAATGAAATCCCAAGTGTCATTAACACGCAAATATGCATTTCTTCATTCATTGCCTCCATCCATTGCTCGAATTTGCATCTTTGCAAGCTTGTTTGAAAGTCGCCTCCTCTGCCTCACCACAAAGCAATAATTTATAATTATAATCATCAGATAAAAACAACTGAAAATCATCAAACTTCTTAGGTAGCTTCCTCTTTCGGGATGATCTCCACAATTGAGGACCACTTTCTGATTGCATAACACCCTTTGTTTCTATATTTTCTTGATTATTGTGAAAAATATCACCATTGCCCTATTTTTCAACACTCCCTTGTTGCGTTTTTTTAATTTTCTTCTCTTATACATCTCCATGTGACAAAGATTTGTCAAAAACAGAGCCTCTTATAACAACATCGGTTTGATTTTGAGGCTGCAAATTACTCTTAAAAAGAGAAGAGACATTTGTCGTCTCTACAGGCTAGATGGGATTGACAGAGGGTTGTGTTAAAGGCAGTGCACCAATTAGAGAATGCGTTGGAATCATGGAAGGAAAAATTTGACCTACAAAAGGCTGTGAATAACTTGCCAAGGGCTACGAATGATCATTTGAAGGTTGTGTTGGAGCATTAACAAGCTATGCCTAACTTATCAAAGGTGGATTGCCACGTGAAGAGGATGGTAAGATTAGTGGAGGCTGCGTATGAAATATAGAGGCCTGCAAAACTATTTGTGAAGGCAGCAAATTGCATAATGAAGGCAGCGAACCACTGTGATCAAGCTGCGATTCAAACAAAGACTCTTTTTCATTTGTTAAAGGTTGTGCATCAATTGATAAAGGAAGTGCTGGAGAAATCATGTGCGAAGTTGATAAATGTGAATGGATTTGAATTGGGTGTGAACTAGTGTCTAAAGGCTACGTAATTATTTGTGTGGGCTGCGTATGAAGAGAGGGCAGTGAATTATCAAACAAGGATTGCGCTTGAGGAGCAGGAGGCATCGAGTTAAACAGAAAAGGCTGAGAACTATTAATAGGTTGTGTGCTTGTATAAACAGGGGCACAACATGTGAAGGCAGAGCATGTAAATTAAATGATTGCAAACAAACAAGGGTGCTCGAATTTGAAGAAACTACTAAGGGCTGGGAGAAAGAAACAGAAGTTTGCTTGACACGACCATTGTCAAATATATTAATATCAAAATATTAATTAGAAGATTTGTCCAGAGGCTGCAAACTTGGGAATTTTTTCTTATTGAAAACAACATCCCGACTGCGAACAATCTTCTTTGCAACAGGATCCCACAACCCAAAACCAAATTGATCTTCTCCATAGCCTATAAAAATGCACCTTTTTTATTTGAAATCAAGCTTCGTTCGCTGTTCTTTTGGAATACGCACGAACGCTTCACAGCCAAACACCCATAAATGATGATATGAAATTCTCTTCCCAAGCCATCTCTCCTCTGGAATGTCAAAATCTAAATGAGATGATGGGGCACAGTTGATCAAGTATACTGCAGTGTTGCACGCCTCTTCCCAAAACTCTTTTCCCAAACCGGCATTGGAGAGCATACAACGAGCTCTCTCTAAAATTGTCTGATTCAATCACTTAGCTGCTCCGTTTTCTTGAGGGGTGAATGGAACCACCTTGATTCTACGAATGTCGTTGTCTGCACAGAAATTATCAAACTCCGAGGAACAAAACTCTCCTCCATTTTCAGTTTTCAGAAATTTAATCTTATGCCCTATTTGATTCTCAACAAGAGCTTTGAAGATTTTAAATTTTGAAAAAACTTCTAATTTTTTATTTAACATGTAAATCCAAACTTTTTGAGTATAATTATCAAGAAATGTGACAAAGTAATTTGCACCACCAAATGAAGTTACCTTAGTAGGACCAAAAACGTCTAAATGCCCAAGTGCCAAAGGAGTAGTTTTCTGATCATGGCCTGTCCTCAAGAAGTTGGTCTGACTTTGTTTGCCATAGAGACAATGTTCACAAAACTACAAATCCACTGATTGCAAGTCAGGAAGCTAATCTCGTTGAAGCATTACTTCAAGCCCTTTCTTGCTCATATGACCGAGCCTCTTATGCCAAATTTCTAAATTGTTGTCCATGACTATGATGGTAGCTCCCACTTCACCATGGCATTTTAAAATATAAAGATTACCCAACTTCTTGCCTTTTGCAATCACTAAAACCCCTTTTGTTACTTGTCAATTTTCTAAAGAGAATTTAACATCACACCCAAAAGAAATTAATTGACTGACAAAAATTAAATTTCTTTTCAATAAAGGAATATATCTCACATCCTTTAAAATTCATTTACTACCATTTTTTAAATTTAAAACTATATCACCCTTACCAACAATTTCACATTCCTTATTGTCACCAAGAAAAACTTTACCGAAAGCACCTTCTTGAAATTTTGTAAAAGCTTTGCTACATGAAGTAGCATGGAAAGAAGCTTCAGAATCAAGTACCCAAGAGTGTGCAGTCATGTCTCTGGCAGCCAAGATTAAAACACCATCATCCTTTTCACCTACAGTGTTTGCTTGATTTTTGATGACTGAGTCTTGTGCCTTCTTATAATTCCAACAATTTTTATTTGTGTGGCTTGGCTTGCCACAAAACCAACATGCACCTATTTTACCTTTTGACTACGATCTAGATTTTGACCTCCTTCGATTATTATATTTGCCTATTTCTTTACTTCTACCTCTATTACCAATACTTACAGCCATTAACGTCTCACTAGATGAGGGTTCCTGATTTTTTCTTTGCATATCTGCACTTAGTAAACTGGTTACAACATCATCGAATTTTAGCTTGCTTTTGGCAACCACCAAAGTGCTCACTGTCATCACAACACCTTCCCAACTATTTGGTAAAGAACACAGTAATAAAATAGCTTTGATCTCATCATCCAAATTTATGCCTACAGAAATCCACTGGGTAACTAATGTATTAAATTCATTCAAATGATTGGACATAACCCCTCCTTCTCGCATTTTTAAATTATACAATTTCTTAATAATAAATGCCTTATTGGAAGCAAAAGCCATCTCATACATTGAAGACAATTTGTCCCACAGCTCTTGTGTTGTCTTCTCTGTTGAGACATTATATAAGACATTGTTGGACAATGACAGGAAAATTGTAGCTCTTGTTTTTTTGTCCAGCTTCTCCCATTCTTCATCTGATAGAGATCCTTTCCCTTTGGCTTTGCCAACCAATGCATTCAAAAGATCTTGTTTGATGAGAAGGGATTACATCTACACTTTCCAAAGGCCGAATTTTTGCCTTGCAAACTTTTCAATTTTCCACTTGTTTGCATCTTCCATGGCTACAGAAGTTCTTCACAATCTCCTCCACTGGAAATTTCTCCAACCTACTCTGATACCAATTGTTGAATATAATTTGCAGAATAAAGTGAAAAAGAAATTGCAGAAATAAAAGATTAAAAACAATCTTAAAACAAGAACACTAGATTTATCATGGTTCACCATTAATTTAATGGCTACGTCCACACTCAAGGATTATCTCTTATTATTCACAAGTTCTGAATTAATTACATTCAGCCAACAGCTTAATTATATAAATCAGTCTCCAACCAATTAATGGAAAAATCCATTCAAAATAGACAACTTCTAAATTGGCCACACATGCCAATAGAAGTAATTACAAAATGAGAAAGCATTTCGAATTATGAAGGCAACATGCTAATTTGGGCTTCACTTAACCCAACAAATTTGTCATAAAGATAAATTGTTAGAGATGAATTTGTTGACTGTGAATTTTCCTAAAACCATTTTAGGACAGTTTCTCCAACAATTATACTTCCCTTTCGTAATGGGGAGTCCCCTCTTCTTCATATTGGGAGTCGTCGTGTTGTTGTTTGGTTGGGATGCGGCTACACATTTGAAGTCAAGTTGTCCTTTAAAATTCACAGTAGGTGAGAATACCAAAACTTACCAAGTCTGCAACAACCTAACTTTAGGAGCTACCCTGTCATATAACTACCATGTAGAGAATGGATTGCTAGACATAGCTTTCAAGGCCAAACCTACTGGTTTTGGGGGGTGGGTAGGTTGGGGGATAAACCCACAAGGGCTAAGAATGATTGGCACACAGACTTTGATTGCCTTTATATTGAGTGGTGGAGCACTAGTGATTGAAAGATATGCTTTGGTCTCTAAGTCAGTTGCTTTGAATCCTTCAAAGATTAGCATCAAGGTGACCAACAAGAGTGTTGTGTATGAGAGTAGTGATGGGAAGATAAAAATATTTGTGTCCTTGGTGCTTGAGATCAAGCAGACCAGTGTTAATCAGGTGTGGCAAGTGGGCAACTCAGTCACCAACTTTAGTCCTGGCAAACACAGTACTGCTGCGACAGATCTCAATAGTTTAGGGACACTCAATCTCCTAAGTGGAGCCACCTCTGCTCCTGTAAGTATTGCATTTTCAAGCAAGGATTATTTTCAATTTAATGCCTCTTTTTATATTTAGAGAATGTTAAAGTTTAAAGGTGTAGAGATCCAGGTGAAGGGAGGTTGTTCGGGTTTGTATACATTATTATGCATGGAGAGTTTAAATGGTCTCATTTAATTTTGGTTTAAGTTATTTTTACCTCAAAGGCGTGTCTTATTTGAACTTTCCGAGCTCATTTTGCTCAACGGTGGAAAACGAAAGATAGGGCTTGGTTGACGGTAAAATGAATCTCAGCCGTCCATAATTTTTTGCCATCTTTCTGCTGTTTTTCGCCCTGGTTTTCTGTTTTCCCCGCCGCTATTTTCGTTTCGCCATCGACCGCCTGCAATGCTGGAGAAGCCATGCAAAATGGTTGAAAGCATTTTGCCCATCCGATTCACCGCATTTAATGTTCATGCCTGAAAACTTGACTCGTAGTTAATATTTCTGTTTAGGACACTCATCTCCAAATCAAATCGAATTTGAGGAACCCCAAAATCCTGATATTTTCAGATATTCTGCCGTAGTAGGGTTTCGTAAATTTTTCCTTGCAAACTCTACCCATTTTTTCGGCATCGTTCAGAGGATAACACAATTTGTGCATAATCTTGAGGTAAGTCACTTGCATGAATATCATATTCTTCTCGATGCTTCTTTTGTGTTGATTGAATATCATGGCACCCTCTTTGCACAAGCCCGTACCCTTTGAGATTAGATTCACATCACAACAGAGAAGTGTCTCGCACTTGAAAAACAACTTTCCATCAGTTGAAACATTCCTCTCTCCACAGCTAAATACAAATCCTGTCCAACACAAGACGCCACATTTTTTCATTTAGACGGAAAAATTAGCTTATTCCTTTCTACTCTACTCTTAGGGTTTTACCAGTTTGGGAGTTGTGAGACGAGAGAGGATCCCATCCCCTGTCTGCTCCTACTACATGCTCGACTGTTTTACATCCCTGATATTATAGTGCCAAGTTGAGGATCAATTTTTGCTATACCTGTCCGCACGCAACTGAAGCCATATCAATGGAGGGAACTTAATCCTCGTCCGACTATTCATATTAGGCAAATTTTAACCTCATGGTCTTATAGAGGCGATTGTTTGTTATTTTGTCAAGGGAGTTTGTTCTAAGGACTGGTCTTAATTACCCTATGGCAAGCAAGTTTGAGAGGATTGCATGTGCCAAACTTGTTTTCAGGGACTACATTCAAGAAATCAGTTAAAGAAGGTGATTGTTGTGAGTGATGGAGACAACCTACAATGGGCTTACATGTATGAGTCCATGTATGGGGATAAGCAAGCCATCACCGCATATTATGATCCACTGGATGTGGAGGAGATCTACTTGTTCTCATGGGATTCACTTGATCAGTAATGGAACAACTAGTTCCATCTCTCAATTCATATATTTGGGATGTTCTTTAACCATTCATTGTTTTTATTTGACAACTTATGGTGAGAGTTTAACAAAGAAATCTATCTGGTAATCAAAACTCTATGAGGAAAAAAGTGGAATAGTATCTCATCAGAAAAATTTGTACAGGTCCCTACCTGTAGCAGCACCATTTGTGTGCTTCCTTGAGATCAGAATGTAAAAGATGGTATTTTGTGATGTGTTGATTCTTATTTACTAATTTTGAACATATTGTCAGCCTTATTCATCTGAAATGTGATAAGCTGAAGTCAGTAATGTTTGTTCCCTTTCTCTGTTACCATGGACTTGATACCAATGACTTCCCACTGATTCCTCGGTACAATCTTGTTTTGCGAAAACCAATTGCTTACTGCTCTTAATTACAATCTCGACACTTTTAGAGATCTGTGATATGAAGTCCTCTATCATTTGCTTGATTACATATTCTATTTTCCTTACTTATTGCGCTCAGAAAGCTTAAGACACCTATGTCCTTTGGTATTTATCATTGGCCATTTGAATTCAAAGTTCGTTAAAGGATCACAAATAGAATCATAAGAAAAACATTTTCCAGAGCATTTTGATAGATTCGTAATCTTATACAAATTAAGAAGGATAATTGGAGCACTTGCATTATTTTTGAGAATGTAGAAGACCCCTTTTTAGCTAAATTACGTCCTGTGATATACAGAGACTTATTCCTTTGTATGTGGGTGGTCATGGTCTTCAAGCTAATTCATGACATTATATTATGATTGTTAACAAGTGATGTCTCTTGGCAGTTTTATATGCATTTTTTGGCTTGCGTTTACTTTATATAGCGTGGAGGTCAGACTCAAAGAATCACTGAAAAAAGAGATGGAGGAGGTATGTTAATCTTTCTCAATTTTAGGAGGCAGAGGATTTTCTCTTGCTTAGACGCCATTACATGGGGAATCTATTTTTTTTCAGATGTACCTAGGGCTTGCAACTGACCGGTTATTTTTAATCTGACTGGTTCAGAAATGGGAGGACAGATACTAAGCACTCGGACACTTTTATAATTGCAAGAAAAAAATATATTGTAGAACTGGAATCAATGCCTTCATTTAACAGATAACAACACAATTGTCTTAGAATAGACAAATACATAAATCCGGGTGTACAGGGTTCCTAAAAAGCTCATTGAAACCGGGGCAAGTGACTTACCTCAAGATTCTGCACAAATTGTCTGTATGTCAACGGTGCTGAGGAGAAAAATGTGCATCGTTTACAAATATGGGTAAGGGCTTTATCTGAGCTCAGATTGCTGTGGTGTCGGCCCATCAAATCCCTCGGATGGCCTATATATGGCCTTATGGATGGTGGGGTCTAAATTGGGTGGTGGGAGATACTGAAGCGTGTGACCATGATTGCGGGTTATTTCTGGATTTTTTACCCGTTGGAGAGGATGGTGTCAGCAAGCCATATAAAATACACAATAGAAAGCTGGGAAATTGAAATTGCTCTTTGGATTTGAATTTTAAATGTTACTACGTGGTAACACATTGTTTCCTAAGCTATTTAGGTTCTTTTGTTGATGTTTAATGGAATAACTGTAATTGGAAGGTAATAATTCTTCAAAATTTGCAATTTAAGATCTTATCCAAATGTTAAGTGCATTCTGTTGCAGCGAGATGTAATGTGACTGGCTGAATGACAGTTTATGTTTAATACAACCTTCAGTAACTGAAGCCATGGCAAAAGTCATATGGCAAAGAATCTATCTGCTTGGATGATATTGTCCCAAACTTCTTATTGGGCAGTTCAACTTCAGGGTAATAAGAGTTGATATGTAGGCCATCTTGGTTGGATGAGCCCTCCACAATAGAGCCAACAAACTCCAGAGCCTAATATAGTCAAAGGCACATACAAATTTTAAGTCCCAAATTGGTTCCTCTAGTACACTGGATAATAGAGCAGGGCTCTCCAGTTCTAGATATGGTAAAAGTGGTAGAAAGTGTTGATGTTCTTTGTAGCTATCAGGCTTTTGATTTGGGCGGCTGTATGGTTATGTACTTTTATCCTTATGTTTTCCTTTTCACTTCGTACTGTAAAAAGAGGTATCAAGAATGCAGAATGATATTACCTGTATCATTTCATTTATAGGAGCAGTTTTAGTTTTCTTATAATCAAACAAAATTTGTAGCTTAATTTGATCTTCACCAGCAGGAAAAAAAAATTATATAGAAAGTGCCATTGTATGGAAGTTTTGTCTGTTGTTGCTTAGAAGTACTATATGCATGAATATTCTCATCTGATTTTTCTGTGTTTACAGAAAACAACTCTCCAATTTGAATGGCAATGCAGCGAGAGCTTATGATGGTGTTTATTAGTGGGGATTGTCCTCTGGTTATGTTCTGGTCTGTATCACCTTTCACAAATACAGGATTTGAACTGACAACATAAAACCAAGACTTTGAACATCTTTCTAAAAGGCAATACACGAGGGTAATCAATGGTTTGTCATAACATGCAAAATAAGAAAATGATCTATAACTTCTAATTTTTTACATTTTTAGTTTAACCTCTCTATCTAACGACTTCTTACGAAACATCCCAAATATCCTAGAAAATAATAAATACGTAGGAGAAAGGACTCAATACTTGAGCATGTTTCAATAGTTATGATAGTAGTTGTTTATATAATGCCCAATACTTTTATCAATATTGGACCAATAGTTGTTACTTTGAAGTTGTTAGTGTTGATGATGACTACCCATAATTAAACAAAATGTATTTCTTTGATCTAAAAAACAACCAATCATGTGATGCCACATCAGTGCTCAACTATTGGGTGATTTGAATGCACAAGTATTGGTCTCACTTTTTTTTGGCCTTTTTGGACACCTTGACAGAAAACATGCTCATGTGGCATCATATTTGATGATGTGACCCTCAAACCTTAGCTATAAGCAGGGGACTTGCCAAGTGAGCTGTTGTAAAAAATTGGAAGTGATTTGAAATTTCCATGTAGGATAATTAGAAGCATGAAGTTAGGGTGCTCAACTACTGGGTCCTCTCCCCTAAATAATTAATGTCCTTACCCTCTAATGGGTGCCCCATTTTGACCTCATGTACTACACAAATGTATGCAAAAAATAAACCAGATTATTTCCCAATTGACCTTCGAGATCTCTTCAGCATACCCATTGCACACCAAGGTGCAATTGCTAGTTATAAATTCCAATGCATAAAGAGATGGGTGTTGAATTTTATTTATTTTGTTTTACATTAATTTTTTATTGTTCTCAAAAGTTAAATTTGAACAATTCAAATATGTGTTGAGGTCAATTCACATTTATTATCCCATGACAGTTTTTTTAGGTCTTTTTTGAAAAATCCATTTATTATCTTATGGTAATTTTTTAGGTTTTTTTCCAAAAATCCATTTATTAAGTCTTTTTTGAAAAATCTAATTAAAGCGTTTGAAGGAATCGGTGGGTGTTGAATTTTATTTATTTTGTTTTAGATTAGCGTTTTATGGTTTTGAAAAGTTAAAGTTGAACAATTCAAACATGTGTTGAGGCCACCAATCCACACTTATTATCTCATGACAATTTTTTAGGCCTTTTTTGAAAAATCGATTAATCAAACCTTTCTTGAAAAATCTAATTAATGTGTTTAAAGGAATTGATAATATATTTGTTTCGAAAAATTAAACAGTTCAAACATGTCTTTAGTCTAGTATACACATAATTATCCTATGTTTTGTATTAGAGAATGACTTAAATTATTTTTGATCCATTGGGAACATCTATACACTAAAATTATAAAGTGTCGTTTTTCATGTTTATCCCATTGGGAACATCTATGCACTAAAATTATAAAGTGCCATTTTTTGTGTTTATCCCATTGGGAACATGTATGCACTAAAACTATAAAGTGCCAAAAATTGTGGGGTAGGAGGGGGAGTGTTTCACAATGTTGAATCAAGGACGATGTTTTGTGTTGTGTCTTATGTACTTCCACATTTTGTTATGCATTTCATTTCCATACTTATAATTTCTTTTTTGCAACAAAAATCTACTTTAAACATCAATTCAAATCAATCTAGCATGCCTCCAACACCCTTTAGTTATCATGATTAGAAATTTATGTACAACTTGTGCTAAAGAACAAATGGTTGTATAGGGTAACAATGGTCACTAAGAAAGAACATACTACTAATGAAGATAAAGAAAAATTGTTTAATAATTGTGATCAATCCTTTGGATTCCTATGTCTTACTATGCCTCCCAAACTCCTCTTTCATGTAGACACCTTGAAAACACCCAATGAAATTTGACTTGCATTATAAAAACTCTTTAAGAAGATAGATGAAATGAGAAGTCATGAGTTGGAGAAAGAGCTCATATGTTTGAGCCTCAATTCGTTTTACACCCTAGAGGACTTCTTCATTAAATTCAAATCACTAAGGTTGTAGTTGAAAGAATGTGGAATAGAGAAAAGGAGGTTCAATTAGTTCTTTCTATACTCCCCAAATTAGGTCCCGATTATTTTGCATTTGTATCTACCTTCTACTCCACCAAACGGGCTCTTGGAGTTACATGGAAAATGCTTTCTCTAGATGACTTTATTGTCGACTTGACTAGGGAGAGAATAAGTCAATACATATGCACACATTAAATTATTCAAAAACTCAAACCCTCATTGCTGAGAATTGAAAACTACAAGCTTCAAAAAAAAGAGAGAAGAAACAAAACACTTAAAAGAACAAGAAGATCAAGAAATATAAAATATTTGAGTCCTCCAACACCAACATTGAAACTCTTCAAACCAAGGGAAACCTAAGAAAGAAAAACTTAAGTGTTCCTATTGCAAGAAACTTGGACATGATGAACACAAATGTATAAAGAAGTAGATTGACGACCTCACATCTTCTTAAAAAGAACAACATAGGGATCCTTGAATCTATCAAAGAATCCTCGTCAACCCAATAATATTTTAAGGCAAAGTAAAAAGAGAAATCTAAGGGAAACACCTTAGTTACTATTGCATCATCAACAACTCCATCTTGGATCATTGACTCGGGTGCCTCACACCACATGGGTTCCTCACAAGTCAATTTTTCTTTCTTAGAGCCATATAGTATGTCTAAGTTATCACTTTGGATGATGACTCTCCAATATCAATTATAAGGAGAGAGTCTCTTGAAATTGAAGGTGGAACATTCACAAATGTTCTAACTATACCTTCTCTTACCCACATAGAGAAGGGCATGAGAGTTCATTTCTCTCTAGACTTAGTTGAGAATAGAGAGTTATATAGCAACACTTTGATAGATTTGGGAAGGGTAGATCACCAAGCTAGCTTGTACACATTCTCTCACTTTGCACCTAATTTTTCTCCTACAACATTGCTTACTCATTCAAGTGGAGTTAGAAAATTAAGGCATGAGTGGTTTGGCCACCTTAACTACCACCATCTTAAGCAACTAAGTTAGCAAGATATGGTCACAAGGTTTTCTATAGTTAGATTCTCTAAGGGTCTTTGTGAGGTTTGCACCCTTGCAAAGCATCCTAAAGAGAAATTTGACAAAGGAAAATCTTGGAGGGCTACATGGGATTTTGTTTGTGTCGATGTGCTAGTAGCATTTTGTTGTTTTCCATCAATGACAAAAAGGGAGATTGTTTAACATATGTTGTCATTGATGTCAAAGATGTGATAGAGGTATGATGTCTAAGGTGTCAACAAATCAATGAGAATTAAATGTAATTGCTTTGACTAAGCATTTGAGTTCTGAATTGGCAAGCTATGTTGGATAACTATCTTAATGTTATCACCATGCTCCAGTTTGTGTTGTTCTTGTTTGAATATCTTATATGGTGTTGTTCAGAGGTATCTACAGTATGCTTTCGAGGTTGTTTCTTAGGAACAAAATGTGCATTCAGTTGCATTGTCAAAGTGTTGGGTTCCACATTCTGTCATAGTTGAGAGTTATGGCTTGCAATTTAGAAGATAAGTAAGAATACATATTATGTGTCATATTGCAAAGTTTCGTAGGTTTAGCTTCAATAGACATAAAGTTTGAAGTGATACAGTGTTCATTATGCTTGTTGGTTGTATGTGTTGATGTTCTGGTTTGATGCGCTAGAGGATTGCAACGTGTGTTAGTAGAAAGTAGTGTGTGATTGTGCATTGGGGCCATTGGAATGTGTGTTGGGTAAAACATAGCATTTCCCTTCTCCTAGAGTAATGTGTGGGCTTTTGGACCAATCCTATCACACATTTGGTTTAAAGTTTCCTATTCTTGTGGCCAACTTGTGGATGTTGCAATTATGTCATAGGCTAACTTGCGCATGTAATTATCATTGTAATGCATATATATAGTGTCATGCTCAATTTTTTTTTTCACCTAAACAATACATAACTATTTTTTTTATAATAACCACAATTCACGTATTACTCAACACTTGCATACCCTACACCATTCATATTTCCCCACCATTCTTCACAAGCATATGCATGGTTACAACTAATTACAAAACAAGAAAGTTCCAACTCCATAATTCAACCTTCATACAAGGGATTTAACATAGATTTACACAAAAGAAGAGTAACAACACAACAATTCATATTCTCAACAGAGACCCAACAAGGATAGATCTTACCAAACCAAATGCAAGTCCAAATGGGGTAGCCTCTCCATCTCCAAGACCTATTCTTCCATTCTATCTTCAATCTCCACCAAGAATTCTCCTTCCCAAATGAGAGGAAGATAAGACTTCCAAGAACAAGGGAAAATCAAGAGTGAAAATCCAAAGGAGAGAATCCAAAGCAAAAGAGAGAATCCAAGCCAAAAAGAGGGATCCCCTTCTCCTTTCAAAAAGAAGGAATATATAGAAGGGAAAAGGGGAAAAAACTCCCCTTAACTTCCTAACCACCCAACCAACTCCAATTTTCGCCACTTTTCATAAGTGGGAAATTAGAGTGGGTTTTAGACTTTATTTAAAGGGTTTTATGGAATGGAAAGATCCCTAGCCCATAGACCTACCACCTAGGAAACATTTTATACATTTAATACCACATAAAGACTTCTCAAAACATACAATAAGTAATCATAATAAAAAAGGTGACTCAAATGTCTAATAAAACAACCTTTCAAACATGTGCATTCCTTACAAAACAAGGTTAAAACACATATCTTTGACAAGACTAGGAATTCACAAGAATAACATATGGGAAATACCTATGTGACCCCTTCACCAATATTGGCCAATTTTAACCTGTTTACTCAACCAAAAAAAGGTGTTATTAAATTTATTATGTAACCAATAGTAATTGAAACAATTAGTATATGAAAAAATAACCTTCTAATAAAATCAACTAGGGAACTAAATCTACATATAATTTAACTCTACCTACTTGAATACTACCTTTTAGAGTCGAGCAATAATTTATCATGTTATTTAATATCAAAATATTACCACTTATCAATCATCTATTTTACCTATAATGAATACTACTATAACCAAATAATGAATATCAATCATTACCTTTATATTCACTTACTCACACTCATAATATAAATCACCTAACATGATGAAATCCATTAATATACATAATGATATTACCAATAGTGAAGCCTCTCAATCATTACATACTTATGTAGATAGGGAATAGACCTCATCTAGCTATCACACGAAATCACAACAACCACTAGTTGGTTAGTTAACAATAAAAAATATAAACAATTTGATGTATAGGAAAAATAATCAATAATGTATATTTCCCAACACAAAAGAACATAAAATATAGGACATAAACCATTGATGACTAATAAGATCAACAAGGCCACAAGGGGCGGGGTCTTACATATAGATGATCTAGTTTCTTTCTTAGAGAGCAAACTAAAATGTATATTCAAAATGTATAGTTGATCTGTGAGAATGTGGGTGATGTTGAGTAAGTATCATCTCAATCATTATGCAGTTTTAATTGAAGATCATATGCACTATGTGAGGAAGCATTGATGTTGATCAGATTATATAGAAGTTGAGTATTCAACCTTGAAGGTCTGCATTTCATATCTTTCATATTCTATTGAGATTGGTGTCTCACGTGCTAAGTTGGTGCTCAGATCTTGGATTAGGGGATTGGTGCCTCCTGTAGGTTGGTGCTTGCAAATGTTATTCAGGATTGGTGTCTCCAATAGGTTGGTGCCTACTTCATGTTGTAAATTCCTTATTCTTATGAGGCTAGATTTGGGTAGTAGATCCAAGCATTTACTCTCACCATAGTTTTCCCCTTCTAGGTTTCCACATAAATTCAGTGTTCATTTGTGTGGATGTGTGTTTGTGTTAAGTTGTTGTATCATTAAAGAAAGAATAGTAAATGCTACTAATGAAGTTTTGAATTTGAGGATAGTTGTGACTACTTGAAGAAGTTATTAATGGTAATTAATGTTCAACCATTTGAATTTGGCATATATTGATTCACCCCCCCCCTCTCAGTATATCTATGTGCTTAACAATCTATATCTCTTGAGGATTTGGTAAATATCTACTCTTTTACATTTTAGTGCAAGAACCTTGTACTTTTATAACTTAGGTATGTTATAAATTCTTATTCCAATGTCAAGAAAGTGTAAAATCTGCCCCTAGATCACTGCAATTTAATTTTAATTTTAATTTCCAACAACTACCAACTTAACCAACCAGCCATCTTCCCTCTAAATTAGAAGTGTTAATTTCAAAACTTCTGCATTCACCATGGTGATGACAACTCAATATTGCCACTTATATACTTACACTCAAAAGTGTTAAGCTCCTATGGTTAGGGTCATCCCTAGGCCCATACCTAAACTTTGAGGGTTCATTCGTGATGACTTTGTCTATGTATGACCTTTGGGAAATCATAGGCTTCATAGTTTGCACACCATTGTTAGAGGGAGTTCATTCTCTCCTCTTGTATGAGATCTCTAATCTCACCTAAGTTAAACCATGACTATTCATTAAGCATATGCTATGAACTTAGCCAATTATAATAGAATGATAATATTTTTCTATCAAGTGTTTTTTCCATACCAAACATAATCAATTATTAGTGTATAAACACACTCAATTACTCATAGCTTGGGTCATATCACTTCATAATTCTAATATCATACACAATGACTATTAGAACATAATTTGGTGATCTTAGATATAACAAGTGTAATACTTATTGATATCTTGAACTATTATATTATACTAGTAAGAAACCACTTAAACATTCATGTATGATGATAGTATATAGTAGAATAAATATCACAATTGTGATAATTTTACTAACAATGAGGGTAGCAATACTCAAGATCTAATCCCCATGTGGCAATTATGTGAAGCCCAATTATGGCTCCAACATTGTTCTACTAATATGATCAAGCATCATGATTCTATTAATTTATGACATCAATCTCCACTAGAACAGGCCATAGCTCAATAAGGCCATACACCATTATGTAAGCTTTGAAAGGCCTAACACAATAGTTACAAATTTTCTTAAAGCATGAGCAGTACCTAGGTATTACACAAGATAGTTGGTATCTATACATCTAGTAAGGAATTATATATATAGTTAATAATAGTAATAATAATATCCTTAGCTACTAAGCTCTCCCCATACTTAACCCAAACATAATTATGATTATTAAAGTATATGAAGTATTATTAGAAACATATGAGATTAGGGAGGGTTTCCATAGTCCACATTTGACCTCATTATTCACAGCCAGTTCTTCTACAAACCCAATTCCATAGTGGAATGGTTTACCTAAGTGCATCCTAATCCACACCCTTATAATTAATAAGGACTTGTACATCATTAACAAACATCATTGCATTTTTTAACATTTGACCATCACTAATTTACAAGAGTCTTCTTGACACAAAAGTAACCCAAAATATTAGTTTTTGTACAAATTAACTTGCAAATCAGCAAGGAATAAACATAATATATTGACACTCAATGATTTTTTATAACATCTAAAATAGATCTCAACTAGACATAACTACATTAGTTATTTAATTGGCACATTATGAATTAGCACAATTTACATTGTTCATGATATTTCTTAACAAAGTTAAGAATTTCTCGATTTTACAACTGCAGTAGATGGAGTGTCAAGTGTGTCTTTAAAATGTACTAGTTCAAAAAACTAAAGCACTTCTACCTATAAGTGCCTGAAATTTTGAATGTTTTCAACAAGTTAATGGTGAAAAAGCTAAAGACATGGCAACTAACATCACTCCTGACAAGAACCCGATCCTACTACTCTGATTGGGGCTGTGACTGGAGGGGTTGCTGTGTTGGGTCTCATTCTTGCTCTATTTTGTTTTATTCATCGGTGCCGTGGTGACAAGCCCTCTGGAAGCAAAGTTTCCACAGCATCTGGAAAGTGAGGTACTGGTAGCTTCGTCTCATCTGCACCTTCCAGTTTGTGCAGGCATTTCACATTCGCTGAGATCCAGGAGGCTACTAAAAACTTTGATGAGTCTCGAATTCTTGGTGTTGGAGGTTTTGGCAAAGTTTATGAAGGTGAGGTTGATGGTAGTACCAAAGTTGCAGTTAAGCGAGGGAACTCATTAGCACAACAAGGCATCAATGAATTTCGAACAGAAATAAAAATGCTTTCTCAACTCAGGCACAACGGCATTTGGTTTCTCTTGTTGGTTATTGTGACGAAAATCGTGAGATGATTTTGGTTTATGATTACATGGCCAAGGGACCACTTAGAGGACACATATATGGAAAAAGCAATTTGATTCCTATATCCTAGAAACAGCGACTACAGATCTGTATTGGAGCTGCTCGAGGTCTTCATTATCTTCACACAGGGGCTGCTCAGACAATTATACACCGGGACGTAAAGTCTACAAACATACTTCTTGATGAAAACTTAGTTGCAAAACTTTCAGATTTTGGATTATCAAGATTTGGACCAACTCTTGACCATACCCACGTTACCACTCTAGTCAAAGGCAGCTTTGGATATTTGGACCCAGAATACTATCGCACGAAGCATCTCACTGTGAAATCAGATGTTTATTCATTTGGCGTTATGTTGTTTGAAGTATTGTGTGCACGACCTGCCACTAACCCTTCACTTGAAGAACTAGGCATTGCTGAATGGGCTTTGCATTATCACAGAAAGGGAATGCTGGAGAAAATCATAGATCCTCATCTGAAAGGTAAAATTAATCCTGAGTCCCTTAAGAAGTATGCAGAGGCTGCTGAGAAATGCCTTGCTGAGCAACGTGTTGATAGGCCAGCTATGGGATATGTACTTTTGAATTTAGAATTTGCTTTGCAGCTGCAAGAGACTGCAATGGAGAATAAACTGGTTGATGACAGTACAGCTGACCTTAGTCAAACGTCCACTGATTGCAGCCACATAAACAACTCAGTTACTTATGCTGTTGAAGATAACAGCACTTCAATAAGCACAGCGGGCCATAGTTTGGCTAGTGTTGATTTGGATGATGTAATTCCAACAGCTGTTCTTTCACAGCCGGTGGATCAAAACAAGGGAGGTAATTGAATTGACAAGAGGAATATCATGTTTCTGTACGTTATAGTTAATGCAGCTAGCAATGTCCTCAGATTTCAGTGAGTCAGGGAATTGAAGTTTTTAGATCCTTAATTTTTACTTTGTTGCCTATAACAGTATCATATTTGCCCAAATGACGGTGTTCAACATTTCTAAATGTTGGTGGCATGAAAATTAATGTTCATAGCCGGATACTTGGATGTATTCTGATCAAAGTCTTTCTTGACAATCGAGCTTCTATCAAAATGATATAACTTGGGACAGTATTCATGATTTTCTTAATTATGTATGGGCATCATGTTCTAACAGGAGATGGGTTTTATAGCCATGGGTTTTTTGTTTCAGGTTCATTGTTTAAATCAAAACTTCCGGATCATTTCTGGTATTCCATAGCTGTTTTTTTCGTCATTATTGGTTTTCTCTATATGTGGGGATAAATGTTAAAACAAATTGCCCCGATATAAATAATTATGTTGTGGTATTATATTCAATCTTCAGAGCAGGAGACTTAATGTATTCAGATTCAATGCTTTCTTGGAACCCATGCCTCTGCCAAAACAGTATAGTTTAGAAGAATGTGTATGCTTTATGTATAAAAGTTCTGTTTTAAGTTTTTAACAGAGGATGAAGTAGTTTATAAGCAGAGGTTTACTATTTATGATTCATTATGTAATTCAACGCTGTGGGGATATTGCTGGTTTCGATCTATAGCTGTTTCCCCTTTATAGTTAATTTTCTTTATACAGGGGATTAAAAAGAACTGCATTCATTTAAAAACTTAGCGATGAAATCAAAACTAATCTTCAAAGCATGAGACTAGATATGGTCAGATTGAATGCTTTCTGGACACACAATGCTTCTACCAAGACCATATAATTTTGAATGGTATTTATAATTTATGCATGGGGTTTATGTTTTAACAGAGGATGAAGTTGTGTTATCGCCATTGTTTTGTTCTGATTCATTGTCTAACTCAACACCTAGGGTTATCTAGTTTTGATCTACTATTGTATTACCTCCCACTGTTTGGGTTGTGGGTACCGAAGATTGACCATTTATATGTAAGCAGTTCTTTTATTCCTCTGTATACAGAAACTCAATATGGAAATTCAGCACAAATCAATAGTCATAGTGTAAACTTGAAATGTTCAATGCTATGGCTTTATTGGCTGATTCATTTTATAAATCGCATTTGAAATGATCAAGATGTCTGTTTTCCAACTTTCAAAAACCCCTTTAATTATATCAGAGAATGTAGAATCAACACCTCTGGGGTTTTGTTAGGACATATTGGCTACACTAAGAAAGGTAGTAGCCAAAGGTTGGCTACGAACTGTGAGATTCAGACTGGCTACTTCGTTTCTCTGCTCTCTCTGTTCCACGTGATTTTCTGCATTCTCCTCTGTTTCCCTGCCTTTAAACGACTTCAAAATCCCCTCCATTTCACCTTCCCTCTCCTACGTGATCTTTCTCTCTTCTTAAGCGTTGATGGCTGTTCATAACCTGTTCATAAGCTCTCCTTTTCACGAGCAGTGAGGGCGTAGTCAAGGGTCGTGGGGTTTGGCATTTACACTCAGTGAATGCATTGACTGACGTCCACAACTACACGCCATTCTTCTTCCAAGGTGCCCATACCTACGCCTTATTGCGCTGACTACCGTTCTGCAAACTTTTATAGAGGCCCATACCCCCTTTGTCCCGTCAATCTTATTCTCTTGAATGCCCTTTTACTTTTTTCTTTTCTTTTTTTCCACGGTCATCCGTCGCCAAGTTTTTAATACAGTTAATCTTTACGGGTCGATGAGTGACTGATGCAATCTGTTCCCAGTTAGATTAATTGGCTGTGTAAAGGGTTTGCCCTTCACTTCAATTATCACTATTATTATACGAAAGGCTACAGATAGAGGCATCTATGATTGTGAAAGGGAAATTAGTTATAGACTATTTCTATCTGATTTTTTAAGGTAGCGGGTCTCAATTTTACAGGGGAGATTTTTTTTGGAGTGATTTTATTTTGAAAGGAATGATGTATAGTTGTACTTATATAAAAGGTATTTTAATTTAAGGGGTAAAGTGGTCTACCATACAACTTTTGCATTGGATATGTGAAGTACATCAGTTTGAGATTGTTTCTCAAATTAATAGAATTTCTGAAATAGAAATGATAGTCTTCAAATCTTATAGAAAATGAGAAATAACACAAAATAGAAAATCACAAAATAAAAATAAAAATATATTATTTCTAATTATATGATTGGCTTTAGACTTTAAAATAGTCTTAAACTTAAAGCCTAATATTCCTCATACACTAGCACCACGTTATCATTCCATCCTAGTAGGCATCTTCATGAACAAGGACATAAGATTTGTTTCCAAAATTTTATGAGGGAAAACTTGTATAAATTCATTATAGTATCACTAACATTTCACTACTTTTTCTTTTTTTTAATCTATGAGCCTAAGTCCTACAACATCACACAGGTATTACAACATGGTTTTGCAAATAAAGTAGGGGGTTATAAATTTTTTTTTTGAATAATTTAATTGAGATTTCTATAGGGGCCCTTGCCCAAAGGAAATAAATAGAAATATCAGAATGCTGCAAAACTTAAGACAAGCCATGAAGACTACATTATATTTGTAGTGTTGAAATATCAAAATAACGAGAACAACAACATTGGCAAAAGAACCACACTATGATTGGCAACAGATAGAAATATCTAATAAATTTGGAGGGTTTAATCAATCTGTGTGTGTGTGATACACTAGTGGTACTAAGCTTCAACAAATCACTCCAAGACCTAGGGTTTATTATACCTAATCTTTATAGCTAACAACAATAACACAAAAGTTAAATGACCACTAACCTATGAGCAAACATAAATGTAAAGTTCCCTTCCAAATGGAATGGAATTTTTCCGATTACTCTTCAGTCTGGTAGATATTCTATTTTATCAAACTCAACATAATTGCATAAATAAATAAGAAATGATTCGGAAGGAAATGCATACAACAATCTGCTAGGAAAAATCTTGACTTCACTTTTAATGTTTAACTGAGAAATATATGAAAGAAAGTATTTTCAGACCATTACATACTCATACTGAGAAATTATAGTGAGCAGTCCTTGAATATTAATGCTCAGAAATTGTCTCAGAAACACAATGACAGTGAACTAACAGAGATATGAATATGGCAATGATGTCTATGCTCAGATAA
This sequence comes from Sequoia sempervirens, assembly GCA_007258455.2. NCBI lineage: Eukaryota > Viridiplantae > Streptophyta > Pinopsida > Cupressales > Cupressaceae > Sequoia > Sequoia sempervirens. The sequence continues at coordinate 114,534 of VDFB02262125.1, read as the reverse complement.
TAAATATTTCTGACTGTTACAGTGTTTTTCCTGTGCTAAAATGCAGAGTTAACATTCAAACTTAAACTCAGAAATCATTGGCAACTTACAATACATTGTTAAATAAGTAAAATCTGTTTGTTTCTATTTCTGGTTGGAAATGTTTCCCAACGTTTTTGTGTTTACTTTTTTGATTGGGAAAGTTTCCCATTGTTGCATTTAGTGTCTTTTTCAGCTGTAGCTATTGCTGTATATATTTCATTTTTCTCTCAATAAAGTGTGAAGACATTGGCTGCATATTTTCTGAGTAATAGTATAAAGTTTTTAAGTCCTCTGCCTCTGTGATTTTTATCACAGCTTTATTGTTTACAATTTATTTATTTTCTGATTTTGTAAGCTGTACACTGTTATTTCTTGGTATCTGTTTCTTTTAATTCTTCTAACATAGATTCCATATAATAGTTCAGACTTCATACCCTCCTTTTCAACACAGTTACAATAGTAATAGCAGCTTATAGAGCTTCAAAGATTGAGCCACAACAGTAGTAATGCAGATACAAACAAATGCAGACCTGGAATAAGCACGTGGGAGGCTACAGCAAGCAAAGTACTACCCAGAAAGTTGTTTCAGACCCACGTCTAGGAAAGGAAGACTCCAACGACCTTGTGCAAGGCAGTCACTGTTGTCTGAAGATGATTACAGACCCTCAAAACCAGTCGCTCTCCATTTCTAGGCTCACGTCCTGCTCAGTAAGCTTAGTCGACCTCTTTCAGGCTTGTATGAGTACCAACAAGTGCGCCCAGGTCCTTAACACAAGTTCTAGAAATGCTATAGAAGACCACGACCCTCACAGAGGCTGTCTTTCCACGATACCAGATTTCTTTGAGGCGTCCGGTCAAACAGTTCATGTGCCTTGTCTAGGCTTCCTCATTTTGTAAGCATGTCTACTAGAACATCATTGCCTTTCCATCCTGCTTTGATGGATTTCCATACCCTGTTCCAAAGCTCCCATTTTGGCACAGGCGGGGATACGCTGGCAAATAAAACTGATCGACATGGAAACCTGTTTGTTGCATCGTGAAGACAACCATGTCTTCTGTCCGCTGCAGAAACCATTTGCATCAAGCAAGAAAGGCCGTGAAAATATCTCAACGACGAGGTAGACGTAAGGGCCTTTTTCCATTCGCTCTCAGTTTATAAGATCAAACAAGCGGGAAAAGTGTTTGAATTCAAACTCTAACGGTGACTATTTCTTGAACAGAAACCAACGAGAGTGGAGGTTAGACGAGAGGAATGGGCCCACAGCCTGACTGCTAATCGCTGACTGTCACGGCAATTGTTTAGGCAAACTGATTTTGGCAAAGGAACGAAACAGGTTATGCGGGCCCACATCCACACACTAAGCAGTCAAAGCTTAGTGTGTGACATTTAAGCCCAGCCCAAGCATTCGATGCTTGTAGGATATGCACAAACTACGTCTGTTGAAAATATTTAGAAACTTCCAACCAAATGCGATTGGTTGTGTAAAGCCATACTCTGCAACCCTTGCTAGCATCCTCCCAGCCTATGTGAAAATAGGAGCTTTGGAACAGGGTAAGGACATGAACGCTGCAACGGATCTGCCCTGATAGGCATGTATGCAAAATGTGTAAGCTTAGACAAGGCACGTGAACTATTTGACAGAATGGCTCTGGATTGTTTGATAGAATGCCATGATTGCATGAAATGCAAAAATTAGAAGGAAAGATAAGGCACTTTATTTGTTTGACAAAATGTCTCAAAATGTCTCAAAGAAATATGTTCTCACAGAAAGTCCTATTGCAGGATATTGACAAAATGGATTGAGGATTTTCTCTTAGGTTCACGAACTGCCAAAAAATCTAATGGGTTGTAAAAACTTATCTAATTTTTGAGAATCTTAAATATTTACAATTTTTGTATCCAACACTATGAATCTAGTCTTAATATCACAAGTAAATATCAATCGAATCAAATCCATGACATTTGTCTTTGAGAGGAAGAGAACTCGCCCTCACAAGAGAAATGTTTTCAACAATTGCTTCCATTCCTATTATGTTCTTATTCCAAATGTAATATTGTCCCATGGGCTTGGTAAGTTCCTTGTTACTAATAGGAGTATATATATTAAAGACAAACATGGAAGAGATGTCCATGTTGACATTGTGTCAAATAAATCCTTTCGTGAGATTCATACCAAGCATTTCTATAAAGACACTCAGGATATCACCATCTTGGAAGAAGAAAACATTTTTAAATCTAGCTTTGTTGATTTCCACAAGGATATTATGTTTGATAGTTGTGCATTTTGTTGTTATATCTCTATTTATGTTTAGTAGTATGATATTATGCTTTCGAGTTGAGATATTAGAAATAGTTAGTATTAATATTGGCCTACTATGTTCTGATGGAACATCCTAATTGTATGTTATTAACAAAATATCACGGATTGTCAAAACATACAATGGATTGTAAAATCTCACCAAATATTTGGTAACTTTAAATATTTACAATTTCTTTATTCAACATTATGAATATAGTTTTAATGTCAAGAATAATATCAATCAAAGCAAATCCAAGGTATCTCACACTTACAAGAGCAATGTTGTCAACAATTGCTTCTATGTCTATCATACTATTATTCCAAATGTAATATTGTCCCATAGCCTTGATAAGTTCCTTGTCACTAATGAAGGTATAGATATTACACAAACATGGAAGAGATGACAATGTTGACATTGTGTCAAATAAATCCTTTCATGAGATCCATACCAAGCACTTCTAAAATGGCAGCCAAGATATCACCACCTTGGAAGAAGAAAGTATTTCTAAATATAACTTCATTGATATCTATAAGGATAGTCACCAAAGTGAATGAACAACTTTGTTTGACTTTTTAGTACCACAAAGAGCCTAGAAAGGAGAGAGAGAGAGAGTGAAATAAATGATTATCATATAGCTACAGAGTTAGAAGCATTTGACAAAAACTAATGATGCCAAAACCTTTTGAACTAAACCAAATGTGTGGGAAATATCACTCCAACATAGGAATTGATTAGTACATGGTGCCACCGAGGAATGCTCATAGAAGGTGGAATGATTGTACGAACATCAAGATTAAATGTGTTATCCATCCCATATATTGGTAAGGTTAGGCCACCCATTGATAACAATGTGTGATAATTAAAAATGTTAAACTGCCTAGTATAACACAAACTTCATTGAAAGTGATATTTAGTCGCCAATTAATAGATAAATTTTTTTATATACATAGAATGATCACCTTGAAATTGCCCTTAATTACTATTGTCAATGTTGCATGATTTAAACAGTAAGAAACAAATCAATTGGGCTTCAACTCCTACTTCATTCTAAGATCAATTCCCTCAAATTATCATAGAAGACAACTTTTTCTAGGATTTTTGTGAGGAACCTCCAATTACTTCATCATATGATTTTTTAATATTAAGACCAATTATCATTCTTTTTTATTTGTGTTGGAAATTGATTGATTTCTTCCATGTCTAGTGTTTGAGTTCACTTACAAGGAATCCAAATTGATCTCTTTCTTAGTGAAAGGTTTCATTAAGATTTGACTATCTTCACTTGCAATAATGAAGGGAATGAACCATAAGAAGTCTAGATTTCCTCCTACAAGTTTGATCCCTCCTCACTTCCAAGTAATTCACTAAAAGAGAAGATTGATTCAACCCTAATGAGCTTAGAATTGGTGCAAGATTCTCCTCTATGAGATTTGATATAAGTGACTTTTTTAGCTTCTTCTTTCCCTAGTTATGTTGCAAAATTTGTGTATGTTCTTTTTACCTTTAGTTAGCTAAATTTCTCAAGATTGTTTCCTATAGATTTTATTTTATTTTTCTTGTAAATCTATTAGTTTTGAGATAAGATATATTTCATTCATAAATTGATCGTAATTCATCCCTCTAACTATGATTAATTCATTGAGAGTGTTTAGTTCTATTTCAATTCTTTTTTTTTTCAATATAATATTCTTGATAATTTGTATTATTGTTCCAATCTTTATGGATATTTTAGGACTACGAGTTTTTTACTGGAGCATACATCTTGGTGCTTCTTACTTTTTAAAGCTCACTTCCCCAATGTTTGACAAGATCTTTGAAGGATTGATCTTAAATCTACATATTTTTAAAGATGAAGCTATATGTGGGGTTTAGTTGATCTTTCATGACTTGTAAAGTAAAGGGAAACTGATTTGAACCCAAGCTTATGACTATTTCACATTTTATAGGATCAGTATACTCAAGCCATTTGGGAAAGATAAAAAATATATCCAATTTCTTTGCCAATTTTCTTAAATTTGTCCTTTTGTTGGTCCATGTGAGTATTTTATTCCTAGGTATTAAATCTAGAGTGTATTAATCTAGATTTAAAGAAACTAAAATCAATTTATGATAGATTGGTCCTTCTTATACCTCATTGTTTGTCATTTGAGGTCAATATTATAGTAAAATATTTGCATACCATATATAATTAACTTATAATGGGTTTTATGATGTAATAAATTCTCTCATAACTTTATCTCCTAAGTGTGGTACACTTAAGTCCATATTTCGTGAAAATAAAAAATTATAGTTTGGAGATAATGCTAGTTACTTAAAAGAGTTTCCAATTGGTTATTTGGTTTACCCTACCTATTTTGATAAAAATTTGAAACTATTAGAGGCATCTTTTTCTTTGATAGATGAGGCATCCATTCACATGTTAATGTTGTGATAGCTTATTTGCCTCTTTAAATTTGATTTTAGTTTTTGTAAAAGGATCATGCCTAGTTTCTATATATCTAAGGAATTATTTACTAGGTATCATTTTGATATAGTCATGGTCAAACTTGGGTCCAATGAAGGACTATGCAGTCATCTATATTAACATCAAAATACACACACAAGACATAGATCTTAGAAATAACAATGGATTCTTATTTAATTAAGCTTACATGATTATCACCATGATTAAAAATTATCACTTCTTTATAATGGGCTCTATTACATGCTAGGTCATAATCATTTCATTACACTCACTATGACAATTCAAACATAAATTTCACTAAAATATATCCTTATAGTTATACACTAGTCTAATTACCTCCACTATGTTGTATTAATGTTTCCCTTTGGGTCGCACTCCAATTCATACTCATTTTTCTCTACTCACAATATTTATCTAAGACATCATAGTCTCACTCTACTTATGTTATTGCTCTCAACTTCTTTCATTACCTCGTCACATACCTTTCTTTGATCCAAAACTATATATATATATATAATATCCACATTTTTTTCTAAAGGTTTGTGTTGGTCACAAGTTGGAACAAATTCCAATACCGCTTGTAAAATGCCATCAACTATGAATAACAAAATTATAAATTTAAGCAGTTCAATGGTGGATAAATTTCCTCATGGTACTCAATACTCATTTTCAATGGTTCAATAAGTCCTTACAAAAATTACATTATTAATTCAAACTCTAAAAAACTTGTCATACATGAAAATAATCCTAATTGTTCACAACTATCCACTTGGTAGACAATATTGTACCTTGATTTACTATCTTTTTCTCATCTAATTATTGTTAAACATTAACATGAAACTGAAAAAATAACAAATCAAATTAATCCTAAAACTTTTAAAGCCAATTTCAAGTTATGACGAAATATAATAACTTTATTCATGTCATAAACTACTATCTACAAAACTAATAGAGAAATAAATAACTAAACTAAAGCACTTTTCTATAATGGTGCAATATTACCATAGTACTTAGGGATGTCCTACATCGCATACTTGGAGTCGATAAAAATGAGCCTTGTTTTCCAATACAAGCTACCCCTACCTAGGAATTCCAACCTGCTAAGTTTCATCAACTCGTTATTTCCACATATTCAGGTATACCTCAAGCAATCCACCCTATGTAGTAATTTTTGTACTAGTATTTGACACTTAATTCTATTAATCATATTATATAGTATTTTTATTTTTCAGTATTTCATCACAATCTTCTCTATCCCTCACATATGTTAGCCTCCTTATTGGTTGCAAATAATTTTATATTACATTCTTTACTATTGCATGTTCCTCAATAAAACTCCTTATCTTGTTATTTTTCTTCCTTGTCCTTTAGTTGAGACTTTTATCCTCACATTCCTAATCTATGGTACTTCTTTTGTATTGCAATTTTTTTTGGTCATCCAACAATACCATACAACCTTGGAATATTACATATAACTCCTCTCCAACACACACGCTTGCATTGCTATTAAATTATCCCTTACTTTCCCTTAGGGGCATCAACTCATATCTTTAGATATATTTTGGTAAGGTGTGCAGGTGTTATCCCTCTCATCAGACACCTACACCATACATGATATGCATCCATCAATGCAATGTTTCTAGCACCTCATCATAATACACTCCTATGTTGAACCCCACCAAAAAAAATATTCTATAGTATCTTATATCACTAGTATTGCCACCATCCAATCTTATATGGTTGTGACTACTTCATCCAACTTAGCCTAAAATTTTCTATTATTTCTATAGACACCAAATTATCCATACTCACTACTCCTTGTTCTATTCTCACAATCTCCATCCCAACATAGCACAAAGCCAAATAACACATGTAAAATATCATCAAAATTACAAATGCAAAGGGTTAAATAATGGATAAAGATCTATGTGGTGTTCAACACTTGTCCTCAAGGGTTCATAAATCCATATCTTCTATTATTTCAAACTTTAAATCACTTGCCATGCATGAAAATAATCCCAACTATGCACATTTGTCCACCTAATAGATGCTCTCAAACTAGTTTACTATATTTTTTATCAATAAATTTTTCTTAAATTTTAGCATCACACTCAAAAATAACAACTTAGAAGTTATTCCCAAAAATTTAAAAGTCAACTTCAAGTTCTAATAAAATTTGGTATTTTTCTTCATCATAGACTACTAACTACAACAAAAAAATAAACAAACAATTGAACTCAACTAGAAAAATGACTTTTTCATAATGATTCAAGGTTACCACATTGCCTAGGTATGCTCTTGCTCTTGTTAGGGGAATTGAGGCCCTTAAACTCAAAAGTTAATATTGTCATTATAGTGGTGGAGGTACTCCCCCCTACTCTAATAATTTTTTTTTCAAAATTTAGTGTAGATTGAGTACTAGATTTGATCTCTTTAATTGTGACTTCTTGAATTATCGTACAAACCATTCTTATTTTGGGGTTGTAGTTAGCTTTGGCCTTTTGTGTCTCCTATTATGGTATTGATAAAAAATTAAATGAGACCAATATTTTGGCTTCCTCATTTTTACCTATAGGTCTTCCTTGTATACTTCTAATCCATTAGAATTTATTTCTAATGATCTAGTTTCTAGTTCAAGAGGAATTTCCTTAATGTTTCCACCAAACTAGGAGAGCAAGTCATCATAGTGAAAATTGATCAAGATTTTTTTGTAGGGTAGTTGGAATCTCCTCATTTCCTTTAATATTTTGTTGGTATTTTTAGTGTAAGGATTACTTAGGCTCAACTAATGATTTTCTAACCGATTTTATAATAATTTATGGGATATTCTATCTATATTTTTTGTGTAATGAATATTCAATTTATAATGCCTACAAAAGATTGGATTAACCTCAATTCCTATCAACTAATTCTAGATTCCTATATTAGATTGAAGTAGAATTACATTTGATAAGGGTTTGGAAAAATATCATCTTATACATACACTAACATAAACCCTAGAATAACCCTACATAATTAATTCATATAAGATTTCAAAATTTTAAAATGAGTTTCCAATTTACTCCAAGATTGTGTTGTACCAATATTCTTCAAGAAGATAGCAAATTCTAGCACCTCCATTGTTATCATTTAAGGAACAAGAGTTATATTAACTAAATTTTGATTTAAAAATAAGGACATTCAACTAGGTGAAATTTAAGTACCATGACACATTGTGATAAAGGAAATGAATAGCAATAGTCTATAGTCTAGCTTTTGAACTTGAAGCACATGAAAGTGGCATATATATTTTAAATTTTGATTTAATGTAAAATAATTATTTATTGTATAAATTAAAAAAATATGTTTTATTTAAATTTGAAATAAAAAATGTTAGGTATTTTTCAAAACTTGACACTTTTCTTTAATTATTTAAAAAGTGCAAAAAAATGATATCATCTCAAGAAATATTCTTCCTCTAGGGCATCATATTTTTTAATTTATTTTAAAAATAGAATTTTTTTAGATAAAAGGTGAGAGATCATCAATAATAAATGTATTAATAAAATGTAAGCTAGGGATATATATTTAAATATAGTAGTTAGATGGCCAAGTTTGAGAGAGAGAGGACCAATTGAGGAAGAAATTGAAGCATTGGTATTAGTGGAGGACACATCAATTTCAAAGTGGACATGGAGGAAGGAGAAGTAGTAGGGGGTAAAGGAGGAGGATTCCAAAATAGGAATCTAAGTGTCTTTAAAATCTCTAAGATCCTAGTTGACAAAGACTCCCTAGGATAGTCATTGTGAAAGTGTAGGGAATCCATGAAAAACTACTATAAAATTTCTAGTTATACTAGTCCACATTGTATTGAAAACATAAGAAGCTACATGAAAATTATTTAGTATTTCATGAGAGAATAAAATGCCTAGTTTGAGGCTCACCCATCATATCATCATAGGCAATGACAACTTGACTATAGGCAGTTGATGGTAGTAGAAAATACTAAATGTACCTATAATCAATTGTATTTGGGAATTCTATGTCCTACACCAATTCCACATAATTAGAGAGAAAATTAGAGATGATACCAAAGTAATAAAGTATCTTGGTGCCACCTTGAAGATCATCACCTAAAATAGCTTTGAAGGCCCTTTTAAACATGGGGCTATTCCATAGAGAAAATGTATGCTAGTGAGGTGGATTCAACTAGACCTAGAATGAATGGTTATAATTCTTTTGGAAGCACACAAATCGTTCTATTTATTTACATCTCACCCCTTCTAATAGGATGTAGAGAAGAAGAGAAGTAATATGATAATTGAAATAGTAAGAGACCATAAAGAGGAATGTGCCAATGATTGGCCATATGAGGTGAATAAAGGGACAACTATCATTAACATTTCTATTGATTCAAAGGTAGGTTGTAGTGGTACTGTAGAGTTAATAAAATTCTAAATAGAAGAAATTTAAATGAAAATTAGATTTAAAACTAGCATCCCATAATTGTTTACCATGTGGAGTTGTAGGCTAAGTAAATGAGTCATTTGGCTGAGAATATTTAAATGGTGCATATACTTTAGTAGTCAATGAAAGTGTACATGAAATCAAACTATGTAATAATTATGGAAATGATATTTTTAAATCTTGATACTTTATGTTTGAAGATGAGTCATAGACCATAGTATTTTCATTTTGGTCAATTCTCATATTGGTTATAATATGGGTAGCTTGATTTTCTTCTCTATAATAATGGTTGAATTCATATGAGGCAAATTCATCCTTGCATTATGGTATGAGAAAAAAAAAGTATTTTTTGTTTGAGGAATAAATCAACCTTATATTTGGGCAATACAACCTACTTGTAGAGAAAATAAAAGAAAATATTATTAATTAAAAAATAATATTTTGTTTTAGAAACTATGCTTTTAGATCTACAAAAGACTATTTTTTAAATAATTTCAAAAAGATTGTAATTTGACACCAAACACTAGTACACATTTTTGTTAGTAAGTACCTCTTTCCAAAAATATTCTAGCTAGATCTATCTTAGATACAAACTTTTTGTTTGAATCTAAATTTTGAATAGAAATATTATTATCAAATCTTTTTTTTTAAATGAATCTAACTAGATTGCAACGTTGATTATGTCCCAAATTGTACTTAGAATGTGCCTTGATAGTTTTTAGTTTCCTAACAATAACATTCTAGTGTGATTTTTTTGAGTCGAAACTACTTAAGTCACATAATTGATGTGTTAGAATGAGGAATGATTTTGCATGATTTTCTTAAAACCTATCATAAAGTGTGACAAAAATTTGGAATTTCACCCAATCATAAATTATTTATTACTTTCTTCATATAGTGATAGGTTTGAGGATAAGAACCTCATACTTAGAATGTATATTCAAGATCCCAAACTTGGGTTAGTCATTGTTTAACGTCAACAATGCATCCTATATTGCATGATAGAATATTATGTCTTTATTCTCCCTAACTGCTCATTTATCTCAATTTTTGTAACTATAAATAAAGGGGAGGATTGGATTTCTTTTTAATATTATATTTCTCTTGACTAATTAGTTGGGGATTTATTAGAGCCTTTACACAATAAAAGAACAATATAAAAATTACATCCATAAGAGAATAAATTTCCATAATAGTTAGGTGTAAAACACCTATACAAAAACATGTAGAAATATTAAATTACCATTAAAAACATTTAAACCAAAAAATAATGAAAATATATATCAAATTATAAATTCCACTCCGTACAAATACCACAACCATAAATAACAACATCATAAATAGAAAGGGAATCAACAAAACTCCCTAATGCCAAAATCTTGAGTTCTCTACCACATTGCAATCCACTAGGTTTTTAACCTTTATTGCATTAGCGTTCTACTTTACAACTGTCAAGACACTACCAAGTATGGGATCAAGTGATGAGAACCTACTTCAAGAAATAAATCCTTCCTATGCAAAGCTCTATGGATCTTATTTACAAACAAAAAAAAGAATTATGAAGTTGCTAGAGACCTCTACATGGCATTGGCTATGAATCACCATGGAAGTTGTCAACACCTTCCCTATATCTACATAAAAATCATGAAGAAATAGCAACATGTAAGGCACTAGCTTCAATTCTTCATTGTCTATAGGTATAAATCCTAAAGGAACTGAATGGATGTTCTTAACACCATCACTAATAATCTTCTTCAATATTTAGGTCACCACCACTTCCTTAAACTTCAACACATCCATATGCTTGAAATGTATAAGGAATATAAAGAATATAATCTATAAAATCTAAGACAAATTAGGGATAGCTAATACCAATTAGAATGAAATCCTTCCTTACATTGCAAGCCTTATAATATTGGGGACATGATTATCCAAACTGGTGTCGCCCAAGGCAACTATTTAATTATAAGTGAAGGTTTAAAGCAACTATTTAATTTAAAAAAACCTAAGGCAACTATTTCATTATAAGTGAAGGTTTAAAGCAACCTCTTATCCATGAGTTGAGATCTTTTTAAAGGATCCCTTTCCTTCTAATATTTATGATTGATTATCATGGCGGTCATTGAACTATAGACCACCCAAAGGATAAAACATATATTGCACAAAAATACCACCATATGAAAATTTACTACTAATAAGACACAATTTAGTCAAAAGCCACCAATTATGTGGATTTAGCAACATTCCTATGCATGCTACATAAATGTAGGGAGATGCTTTATCATAATACATTATTACAATATTACCTTAGTAGGCCAAGATTAATACTAACTATTTCTAATATCTCAACTCAAAAACATAATATCATACTACCAAACATAAATAGAGATATAACAATAAAAGGCACAACTATCAAACATAATATCATTGTGGAGATCAACAAAGCTAGATAAATAAAAAAAATTCTTCTTCCAAGATGGTGATATCTTGGGTGTCATTATAGAAATGCTTGGCATGGATCTCACAAAAGGATTTATTTGACACAATGTCAACATGGACATCTCTTCAATGTTTGTCTATAATATCTATACTCTTATTAGTAACAAGGAAATTACCAAGCCCATGGGACAATATTACATTTGGAATAAGAACATAATAGGAATGGAAGCAATTGTTGAAACATTTCTCTTGTGAGGGTGAGTACTCTTCCTCTCAAAGATAAATGTCTTAGATTTTCTTCAATTGATATTACTTGTGATATTAAGACTAGATTCATAGTGTTGGATAAAAATTGTAGATATTTAAGATTCTCAAAAATTGGGTGAGTTTTTACAAGCCATTAGATGTTTTGGTAGTTTGTGAACCTAAGAAAAAATCCTCAATCTATTTTGACAATATTCTGTAATAGGGTGTTCAGTGAGAACATATTTCTTTGAAGCATTCTGTCAAATAGATCAAGTGCCTTGTCTTTCCTTCCAATTTTTGCATATCATGCAATCATTGCATTCTGTCAAAAAAATCCAAAGCCAATCTGTCAAACAGTTCACGGGCCTTGTCCAAGCTTACATATTTTGCATACATGTCTACCAGGGCAAATCCGTTGCAACGTTCATGTCCATACCCTGTTCTGAAGATCCTATTTCACATAGGTTGGGAGGATGCTATAAAAGGTTGCAGAGTATGGCTTTACACAACTAATCACATTTGGTTGTAAGTTTCTAAATCTTTTCAACAGACGCAGTTTGTGCATATCCTACAAGCATAGCATTCCATGATACCGGATTTCTTTGAGGCATCCGGTCAAACAATTCATTTTCCTTGTCTATGTTTCCTCATTTTGCAAGCATGTCTACCAAAACATCATTTCCTTTCCATCTTGCTTTGATGGATTTCCATACCATGTTCCAAATCTCCCATTTTGGCATAGGCGGGGATACACTGGCAAATAAAACTGATCAACATGGAAACCTGTTTGTTGCATCATGAGGACAGCCACGACTTCTATCTGTTGCAAAAACCATTTGCATCAAGTAAGAAAGGCCATGAAAATATCTCAACGACAAGGTAGAAGTGAGGGCCTTTTGCCATCGGCTCTCAATTTATAAGATCAAACAAGCGGGAAAAGTGTTTGAATTCAAACTATAATGGTGACTATTTTTTGAACAAAAACGGACAGGAGTGGAGGTTAGGTGATAGGAATGGGCCCATAGCTTGACTGCTAACTGTTGAATGTCATAAATTTTTTAGGCAAACAGAACTTGGGAGAGGAACGAAACAGGTTATGTGGGCCCACATCCACACACTAAGCATTAAAAGCTTAGTGTGTGACATTTAAGCCCAACCGTCTTGATTCAACGCATGAGACTCAAATCGCTATAAAATGCATGTCTAGTTCTCAACAGAGGGTGTAAATGCAAGACGTCACCATAGCCTGGTTAAGTGCGCTCAAATACTGAATGTCAAACTCGGACGCCTTCAACACACAGTCATATGTATCTCCAGAATATTAATATTCCAACCATATGAAGAGGAAATTGTAGATAAAGCTCAAATGGATGACGTCCGTGTGAAGCTATTGTAACCCTTGTCACAATATTCCAACGTTATATATAAATCATTTACTCCAATCTCATCAAAACCCCAACTACTCAGAAATCTTGGATAAATTATACAAACCCTGTCAACTCTCAAGGTAGTGAAGATATCATCAATTACAACTCTAGAAATTTAGAGGACTCATAAATTTCTCCAAATAGATCAACCAATCTTTGTAGTACAAATATGGAAATTGTAACCATAGGAATACCCACCTAGCGTTTCACACTTTGACTCCATCAAAATACACCCCAAATAAAACAAGAGTTGCAGAGCAGCGAAGTTTCTGCCAAAATGTGCAAGAATAGTCCTATTTTTATTTGTTGTGTCTGCTATGTTTTAGTAACAATGTTGATATTATAACAACTTAATAGTAATCTTAAAATTTGTTTGATGGTGACATGTAATACCATAAACAATAGTGGGAAATAAGGCAAGTTGTTACAAATAGGAAACATGCATTGTCCTTTCAAAATCAACAATTTGTGTATTCAGATCAAATAGAAAACTCCATGGTTTATGCTACAATTGACACTGTTGTACTATTTTTCATTGAATTGAACACTCAAGATGAAGAAACTTTCTAATTGTGCATTTATGTTAGCTTTTTGCCCTATACATTTAATTACATGTAATGTCACAAATATCTCTTCTCATAATTATGACTACGATGGATCTTTTTTTTGTTTTGCAAGAGGTAATTTTTTGGTCATATAAAAATAGTGACAGAAAAATTGATTGTAGAAATATCAATTCTACTGCACAAGTTTTGTCTAGGAAGGAAATATGAAAATCTTCATTTGCAGGACTATCTGGTGGAAATGTTTGCATGTCTTGTAGATGAAATGAAGAAAGTAGAAGAAAATATAAAGGAATACCCAAATCTCCAAATTGTAGACATAGAAAATATGAAGATAAACTTAAAAATAGTATTGAAACCAAATATTGCTTAGCTAGTGGAAGAAGATAATCCAGATGATTTAGAGGAGGTTCTACTGAGTGAAAGGAATTTAGAAACAATACCTTCAAGCAAAAAAGGGGAAAAGAGAGCTAATTCTTTTCTTTTAAATAGGCATTCAATGATGCCTCTTGAAGAAGATTTATTGAGTCCAAATGTGGAAGTGGACTGGGACCTGCCTATAGATGCTTCTAAAATTGTAAAAAAAATGGGGAGAAGGATTTAAAATTATTACATGCCAGAAGGTCGATCATAAACACAGTGATGAAAAGTTCAGAATTTGACAAATTCCTAAAATGTTCATAGTAATAAAAGGCCAAGAGGTAAAAACAAATAAAAGTAGAGATCCATGTAATAATGACTTGCAACTGTAAGTTGTATTTTTCTGAAGCTAAAATTACAAAAAGTTATGAAGACTGTTGCCAAAATCCTAGGTATAGAACTCATATCTTTCAAGGAATATTGTTGTTTATCATGATATGGAAACCCAACTAGTGTAAAAACTGAAATGAAAATGTTAGATTAAAATGTTTCATTAAATTTTACCATATATCATATTTGAGGTGAGATGACATTCATACCAATTCATAATCTGTAGGAATAGTTGTTCTTATTTTGAGTCATATAATTCCAATTTTTAATGAAATCAATGTGTGTAAATACTACAGGAGTAGAGTCTATGGAATTTGATCGATCTAAAAACACTCTAACTGTGATTGGAGAACTGGATCTTGTAGAAATTACTACAAAAATTAGAAAGTTCAAGAGAGGAACATAAATTATAAGTTTTATTTATTCTATTTTTCTGTACTTATTACAAGTTCTCAATAATATTTTTTTCCCTATATTTGAAGCCCCTTGTTCCCCATTTTGAAAGTTGATATCTTTGGCGTAAGCTAATTTTTGGTACTAAGATTATTTATGAATGATAATCATGATCTTGATACAATCTAAGGTCTTTTCCAAATATTAGATCTCCATATGCAAGCCCCAAAAACCTTCTTGACATGGATCTTAAAGTCAATGTCCAAATTAACTCTACAAAGCTGATAAAAAAGATCTCTTGACACACAAACAATATCCTTAGAGAAAAAGAAAAAGAGAATCCATTATTCATTCTACTAATGGTGTGATACATATAATTGCTCAGAAGATGGGGTGCAATAATATTCTGACTTCCACTCATAACCTTTGCATTCACAAAGATAAAATTTCTCTCTTGGCTTAGAGGGCAATAAAAGATACGAGGAGGAGGCACATGGGATAAATTAGTATAAAAATGGTAGAAAAGGGCAGACGAAATGAAAGGGGTGATTCCACATGAAAGTATAAGCCAATATGAAAATGCAACCAACATCACACTGTCATTTATATAATTAAGAAAAATCAATGGGAGACACTATGACAACATCTTCCAAAGCAAGGTCTGACAGTGTTTTCTTTCTATCACCTATTTTGTTAAGCTCTGCCACGAATTCCCAATGTTGTTGTTCCCTTCAAATAAAATTTGAAATCTTCTAAAACCCCACATTCTTTTTTTCTACTAGACAACCAGCTCCTATTTTCTCTATTAAGTATTGTATAAGAGTGAATTTGCAAGCCATGTGTAAATCCTCTTTTTGCCTTTATCCACCTTAGAAAACCAATATTGGAGGCTTAATTCCACTTAATCCCGCTACGTGCATCCCACTTGGTGCTTGTTTTGAGTTTCGGTGGAATCCTTTTTGTCGAGGATGCCCGCGCAATGCGTAAACTTTTGTGCGCCATGCTTATGTCCTTGGCAGATTCCTACGGCTGAACATATAGAGGCATTACACTTCTCATTGGAGGTGAAGTTGTAATGCGCCCTTCGGTTGACTGACCCGAATATGGCCATTTTTCTCCATCCTTTCTTCAAATTCATCCCTTCAACATTCAATCCAACTCTTCGCCACATCAAGCATCCATTCTTGCACTATTACATTCAATTTCAAGTTCTCAAGCATTCACTTTCACTCACTTCAAGCATTCAAGCATTCCATTGCAGCCAAAACAACACTCCATCACTTCGATAGAGAAAGTTTGGGACCACACCATTGCAGCAAAGGCTTGAGTACTCTCATTTTCTCCCCCAAGCAGCTTTGAGTGCTCTTGGTGGAGGTGGTAAGCTTCCCTCTCCTCTCATCTATCACTTGGTTGAATAGCATAACACTGTTTTGTAGTGCTTCTTTACTCTTTACTACTTTATTTCCTCTATCTCCTTTCCTTGGTTGTCCGTCGAGGTAGCAACACCTAAACAGGGGTCTAACTCAGACAGGCCCTATACAACCACCCAACATTTTCCTTTTCTTGTTGTGTGTAGGGGTACGTGCTCTTCGAGGGGTTAGCTGGTGAATGAATTCTTCGGTGAGATCCTCCTTATTATCTTTACTCTTGCATATTTTCTTTATAATATTAGAGAGTATTTTATTTATTTAATCACATCATTCTTTCCCTTTAGTTAGTCTGTTGGGTTGTTAGCTAGTTTTGTTGGTTTGACCTCGTCCTCACTATTGTATGGTTGTACGGACGACAACACACTTTTGAGATGCCAACGCACTGTGCTAACATCCAAAGACTGCACTTCTGTCCTCAGACAAAAAGCTTTCTGAGACATAGTTTTAGACCTAGAAACTAGCTCGCCTAGCCTCTTACTATGTTTTGAGTCTGTAGAATAACTGAGAGGCCTCACGGTCCTTGTTATTCTTGCCTTGCATTCCATTGCAATACACTTAGCTAAGGTAAGTTAGGGAAACCTCTCACGTCTTGTTCCTCTGTGACCTGGGGTCTTGCACGTAGTGGTCCCCCTCTCTTACAAGTATATAGATTTATTTGTAGTCTCTTGAGAGGGTGTCCAAGTTTTCTTTATAACTGACCTTTGGATCCTCTAGTTGCAACATTTTTCCTTCTCAAATATTTTACAGATAAAATTGGTAGAAGCTATTGGTCCTTTTTCCTCACAATACTATTAGGGTCATTCCAATCAATGCCATCATACCCATGGTAGTAAAAAAATTTCACTACAATAACTCAACAAAACAAAAGATCAAATTTATTTTAAAATATAATTTTATTGCAAAAAAATCATGAGAGAATTAGGAATCCAAAAAAATGTAGATCCTGAACTGACATATATGGGTCCTCGAATGCCATCCAAACCTTCATACTGATCTGCGAAGAGAAATAGAAGATTTCTTAGTTAGGCTAATGTGAAACAACTACTTCATAAAATGTTATCCACTTAAAGCAACACAAATAATTGAATGAGAAATATATAAGTCAAAGGTGTGCCAATAGCATAATTTGGATGCTACTTACATCAAAGAAAACTATATTTTAGTTGGTATACCGATCATTCCTATCAATACTATCAACCCTTTGGGGGAATAGAACATAACAAACTTTCTTTCCAATAGTAGGATCCATCATGAAACACATGGACTCATGTAGTTCCTTGTTGTTGTTTATTTAATGATCACAATCCAAATTCAATAGATAAGGAGCATTTGTAAGCATAGCTTGACACTCAAACCTGAAATAGTGAAAAAATGTTAAGGATATCAGTTGGAATGCTTAAAACAAGCACCACATTAACAAAATAGACTTCAAAAACCAAATTGAAATTTATTTCAATACCCCAAAAAACACACGTAAGAATCTGTCTACTATACTAAAGAATTCATAGCACCAACTTTGTTGCGATGATTGAATTTAGACACCTTTTATTTGGATACAAAAACCAGGTGGGGTAGTTCATTTCCATCTATATCATGTCCTCCATTGTGGCCCAAAAATACCTTCCATTAAAAACACGTATTTTCTTTAACCCCTTATAAATCATGATTTTGGTTAATCATTTTTGAACAATTTGTCCAAAAATTCTTAAAATATAATTCCATTAATTAAAGAAGCTAAAATCCAACTTCTATCATTCCTAGATGGTCCTAGATGTTGAGTTTCATCCTACATTGTCTAACCTTCTTTTGGCACCTTTCGTGCTTTAAAAACTAAAGCATTGATGTAGAGAAAAGCATATTGGAGAGCCTTTCAAATCCAAGCCAAATATAGTAACATTGAAGATAGTTAAATAATTTATGTAGTTTGTTGCACAACCAAAATGGGCACTTTTATTCTAACAAATGCAATCCATAATCTTTTATGATTATCGATTGGCTTACCTGTATTCAAGGAAGAAACTGCCCTCGTTAATAGGAGAAAAACTCATCAATTTGGAGGCCAAATGTTGACAAGACAATTTTGTTCTTTGATATGTTAATTTAATATAATATATATTAAAAATCATTTAATAATTTATATTAAATGATTAAAAAATAATATATTAGATTATTAAAAATTAAAATATAATATTATAAAATTATTATTTAATATATTATTTATTACATATTAGATGTTATATGTTAGTATTATATAGTATATATATTATAACATAGTGTTGAATTTAATATATTGCATGATAATCTAATATATTAAAATAATATTTTAAAAATAATTTAATAATATAATATATTAAAAATATATTAATTTGTTATTATATTATTCTTTATATATTATACAATAATTTTTAATTATATTTGAAAATGTAACAAGTAAATAAATGTTTAGAATGAAAAATATTTTTGTTTGATTTGTATAAAAGAAAGATAAAATAAAAAGTAATTAAGGAAAACAATTTTTGAAAAGTTGAAAAAGAAATTGAAAATATTTTTGATAAATTATTCAATTGGAATAAAAGATTAACTTCTTGGTGTAAAAACTCCTTGAAAAAATACGATAAAAAGGTTTATGGTTAGCATTCCTAAAAATCCGCCCTTATTGTTGAAATTTTTTTAACCAATAAAATTGAGGAAAATAATTTTTGAAATTTGAAAAGTTAAAAATTGTGCATTTAAATTTAAGAAAATTAAAATATAATGTATTAAAATAAAATAATGAATTTTGATTGGCTGCAAACAAAACATTTAATCAGTAGTTAAGATCAAGGCCTTGCCTATAGTTCCATGGTAGGAACTAATAATAATCCAGAATATTGATGAGAGAATGAACACTTTTATAACACTTTTTTGTTTTTTTAGATTTCCCCAAATTCACATAATTGACTTCATTAATTTATCATTAGAATATTCTCCAATGTCACTTTATAATCTTTTTAATATAATTATTTAATATTACCTTTATAATTTGCATTTTTTGTCAAGAAACATTAAATAATTAAATTAATTATTGTTCATTAGGCTGGCTAGAAAAAGGGGACATTACAACAAAAAACTTGAAACCAAAATTTATCTTGATCTTAATCCAAATTCCAATCGACCAATTTAGATCAATTATTTAGAAAAACACCCATAAATAGGTTCCTATATAGGTAGATCTATGAAGACTTGTGAAAAGATTCTTTTAGATATTTTCTACTTTTTTGTATTTTACATTTTTAAGGCTTTTTAAAGAAGAATTTAGTGACGCAACAATAGGAACCTACTTATACTATGGTACAACTTGAATTGATTGTCATCACCTAAGAGTTTCAATGCATATAAAATTCAAAATTATATTGGCTAGGAGCTTACTAGACAAAACAAAATTAGATAATTTTAACTTTTAGTTTTATAATAGGTTTTCCCTTATGTGGTTATCCATTTCACTTCCAAAGAGTGCACAAGTCAATACCAAGTGTGGTGAATCTTCAAATCTCACCAAGAACCCTTATTTATTGTTTGATTGATAAAGAGGCGAAACTGTCCATATATTATAGTAAAATAAAATATATAAAATATTAACTGGTCTTAAGATTTCTAGTTATGTGTACATCTAGATTACATAACAAGAAATAACAAAAAATAGTATTTAGAACATTAAACAAAGTGAAGCACATTAAGAGCTTCCACTAAAATTATATGATGGTTCAACAGAAAAGGTAGAAGGGAGACTAGTAGCAACTTTTGATGGAAAGACTTTTGGCAAGAGTTGTACCTTAGAAGGGAGGGTAACAAAAATCCTTGTCTAAAGAAATTATCTCCTTTCCTTTAAGAGTAGCTACTTTTCTAGCAAATTGTGTTGGAATTGTGCTTTAGAAGTAGTTATAGTGCTTTGAAAAAAATTCAAGTCACTAAGGCCAGTCTATACAAGTTGATTGTGCCCCAAAACATGTTGGAGTTTCTATTTAGAAAACCATCTTTCATCACACTATAGATATATTTGATCATTGGACAGTGTACTTGAACCATTCCATGTCAAATAGAAATCCTATTAGGGTTGAGCCCATATGCAAGTCATATTTAGGATGGGGTCTTATAGAGGGGGGCTTCTTAAAAAAATGAATGGGTGTTGTTGAGATTTTTAAGGAATATTTTAAAGCAAGAGGTCCCATGAATTTTGTAATGCGGTTTAAGCTCATAAATTTATGAAAGTTTGTGGTCTCATGAATTTTATTATTTTGCATATTCAATTCAACAAAGTAAATAATTATATACATATAAAATTGACAAGAATTTAAAAACAAAAACAAAAAAGGCCTAAGCTAATTGGAAAATTTCTAGCCTCACCCTAAATGCACCCACTTAAGTCTTCAAACTAAAAAATATGGACTACTATTATTCAAAAAAGAGATTCTAATTAATCCTATAACATTTTTTTCATGAGACACCCCGCTTCTTCAAAATAGATCCTAAAGTCCCATGCATGAGATCCCAGTTTTAAATAATGCATTATTTTTAATTTCCCTTCCTATAATAAGTAACTTTGGATGTATTTAATTACAAGCATTGAGACTAGATCCTCATCCTAAAGAATGCTTATAATATTTGACCCAAACAAAATGGTAACCAAATTTTTGTAAATTTTAGGATACAAGGGATTCTCATTAGCCCATCTTTTCCCACAATATTTTGGATAGCATTCTCCACCTTCTCGTAGTGAAAATAGAAGACGTGGGCAAGTTTGATAGTCATAGCAATGGCTCCCATTTGCAAGGGTGGATTAGCACTTGCAATAATTTTCTTAGAATGGATTAGATTTACTTGGAATAATTTTAGAATACTCTACAAAGACTAAATCCAATCTGCTATCTAAGAGCTTAAACCCATTCCAAGAATTATCCCAAAGGATACCTTTATCACCATTATGAATAAACCAGGATACATGGGGAGTGATTATGTCTTTGTAGAGTGTTCTAAAATTCTAAATTTTTGAACTAGAAAGAGGATTGACAATAGAAAATATTATGTGTTCATCTTGTGTGCCAATACATTTTGATCATATTTAGAACTTGGTTTTGTATACATATATCATACAAATTTTTCCTTGGGGCCAAATTATAACTTGATATATTCTACACTCTAGCCCTACCATAAGACTTAACTTTGCAATTTTTTTCCAAGCTGGCAATGCCACTTTTCTTTTCCCTTTCCATAGAAACATTTTTATTTATTTTTCAACTTTTGAAATCTTAGAAATTTGGTTTAAGGTAAACATCATGTAGATAGGTATTGTAAATACTAATTTAATCAAATTTAATCTCCAACCAATTTAACTGTCTTTCATTTGAGTGCATGGGGAGGATTCAAAAACTATTTCAACTTTGATTAGTTTATTGTCTAACTCGAGGTTGAACAATATTTTGTGATAACTTTCGTTATGGATTTTGTCTCATCAAAGGTAGAAAGATCTTGAATAATAATGTGTCATTTGAAAATAAATTATGTTATTGGTTTAAGCTTCTTGGAATTAATATACCCTCGTGTTCCAAATTGATTTATTTTCTAGTATTATTTTTCTTAAGGCTTCTATCATTAGGATGAATAAAAAGGAGATATTGGGTGTCCTTGCCTCACTCGTGTGAATTTAAAGAAACCTATTGGATTGCTATTGAGAAGCATTGAATTAGAAAATGCATGAGTAGATCCATTTACACCATAAATTGAAAACACCAAATTTATATAATATTTGAATTAGAAACTCCCAATTTACCTCATCCTAAGCTCTTATCATATCCAATTTTATTGCATTGTTGAGATTATTTGTTTATAAATTGAATGGATGAATTCATGTTCTATGGTAACACCTTCTTATATGTCTCTTCTTGGAGAAAATTTGCCTTGTTTTAGAGAAATTAATGATTGGATGATGTTGATTAATAAACTTGTGATTTCCTTTAAATAATTATAAATATTGTGTTGCAGAAAGAGATGAGACAAAAATCTATAAAAGAGGTTGGATTTTGGGATTATTACAAATGTTGTATTCATTTCTATTAAGATTTTTTTTTTTTTGAGCCTCTTCCACTACTAGCCACACTTCTCTTCCTACAAAATTCTAGCACTTTTGGGAAAAAGAGTAGAGAATTTATTTGGACTAGTGCTTTATTAATTTAAGGGAAAAGATAGCTCCATTGATTTCATCTAGGGTGAATTATACAGACAACATCTTGTTATGCTCTTTTGTTACTAGCTTTGGAATGCGATTTAAAAAGTGGAGAAAATGTGTATTTGAATTTTGAACTAGATTCTTTAGCCTTGGTCCTTCATAAAAATAAACCACTTACTTTTGTAGGTTAGTGGGTCTATTCGGACTCTACTATCCTCAAATTTTATACATGCTATGTGATTTCATTGTCATCTTATCTTAGTGGGCATAACAATATCTTATCTATCTTTCTCCTTTAATCATAGCTCCCTTGATTTTTTCCTCTAATATATTTCTTCTCGAGAAATGATCTCTTTTAACTCTTTTTTGAGACAATTTTCTAGTTGGAAGCACTCTTGGTCCATACCATTTTTTTACAATGAATCCATTTAGATCATGGAGCTACTACTTGATTCTTAATTTCTCCACAAAAATGTCTTTGGAATGAATTTTGTTCCAATCTCTTGTCTTTATTTTTAGTGAATTTTAGTTTGAAACATAATTGCAATATCCTTGAATTTTTTATTTGAGGAACACTCCTCCACCAAGTTTGATAGAGTGGAAGAAATTTCTAGTCTCTAAAATAGATGGCTTCAAATTTAAAATGGCACTTATTTGGGGTCTTATCTTCAAAGATATTTTGACTAATTGGATAATGGTTTGGCCTAGAAAATGGAAGTATAAAGCCTAAATCGCTTAAAGTCCTTGATAGCC
Organism: Sequoia sempervirens; assembly: GCA_007258455.2. Taxonomy (NCBI): domain Eukaryota; kingdom Viridiplantae; phylum Streptophyta; class Pinopsida; order Cupressales; family Cupressaceae; genus Sequoia; species Sequoia sempervirens. The sequence goes on along the minus strand of VDFB02262125.1, from coordinate 91,099 downwards.
ACATTGGATTTGATACAACCTATCAAGACTCCTTGTAATATAGTGGAAGTTTGACCTTCTATTAGTTTGAGTAAAATTTTTTGTTTGTGGGACATTCAATGAAGCAATTTTATTTATGAATTCCTCAAAATTGAGTTGAGATTTTAATGGATGGATAATCCCCCTAATTTTTTCTTCTTAGTTGGAAATAGCATTGAAATGTCCTCTTGGTATTACCAATTCCTCTTTGAGAATGTATGTAACACTAAACTTATCTGATCCCATAAATATTTCTTTTGCGTGATGATAGTAGGTCCATAAATGTCTATAACAAAAAAAATCTCATAACTCCCACATCTATTAAAATGCAATAGCAGAACAACACTACATCCCTAAGGCAAAAAAGCTATTATAAGAGTCACAAGATAATTCCTTGTCACCAATACCAGTACTAGCATGCTTTATGCGGGTAAAAGGAAATAGGGTTTATCACTAATATATTCCCTTCACACTAACTCAATAAATGTAGTTGGAACTCCTCATAGGTGATAATGGGTTGTAGTCAAGACTCACTAGAGTAATATGACTTCCTACACTAATACACACATATAACTCAATGGTATAGTCAAAAATATCTACAAGTAGCAATGTTGATGGAGTTAGAACTCCTTGTAGTAATACACACACAAAACCTCACCAAGCGTGCAACTATCTATTCATACACCCTTTAATGTCATAATATCTCTAAGGATTAGTACTATATGATGCTATGCCACATCAAGAGTCTATGCTAGAACTTGATATCAAGAACCATAATTATGTGATAAAACATGGTTTAGATAATATTTGTAAATATTAATACTAGTAATAGGGCATCACATCCATACAACACTAGTTCTCTAACACATATCTAACCCTTGTCAAGAATTAATTTTAGATCTTTATGAAGATATTGCACATACAACATTCACTATATTATGTGGAAAATTCACATTTATTTCAATATTATATATATTCTCCTAATTCCAATAATTAGTTTTGTTAGCAAAAATAAACAAACAAGTAAACCATCAATGAGGCATTGATATACAAAAGTAGAGTTAAAAACTATTTGCAAATAGATTATTCGTGTAATCTATCTATGGGTTCCATAAAAAACGTAACATAATATATAATCAAGTTCAATTTTTATCAACTAAAAACTCCTTAAAAAAATCAATCACTTAATCACATATAATGATCCATACACGTCTTAAAATAATAATGAATTGGCTTTGACAACTTATGTAATGCCCACAAATGTAAAAAAGGAATCTTAATAAAAAACCCAACAACTATTTTGGGTTGTCATATTGTTTAAAATTGCACACATTGTTCCATTACCACTTGCAATTCCTCATTTCAATGACATGCACAAGAGGCATCTATCAATAATTTTACCTTGAAATGAGAAAAAAAACATTTTTACCCATTTAGAATTCACAAGAAATATAAATATGAGTTTGTACTTTAAATAGGTGCATACACACATATCAACATTATCACACTCAAAACATTATTCAAAATAATCAAAATAAACAACACATTAAGTTTATGATAAATTTAACACAACAAGGTCTTAATCTCCTTGTGGACTAAGTAGATAAGGTGTGATTGGGAAAACAAGGATATGATCTAATTTATCTCCTACACACATCTACGCATGATTAAATAAATACATCAACCAAAAGGGAATGTTACTAGAGAACAATATGAGGTGACAACGAGGGATGTTGGTTACACTTGACCAAGATTGATTGGTGTAATTTGAAATTATAGTCAAGCTCCCTCTTACTTCATGAGGTGAAGTGGGAATGTCAAATATGATTTTTTTTTTATCTCTTGTTGATCTCTTGCTCGTTCATTTGATAACCTTTGCTAGCACACTAAGTGTGCACATTAATACATATAAGATATGTGAATATAGCAAAAGTAGCATGATTGCAACTATACTATTGACTTATAATAATTAAGCCAAATTATATGTATAAGAACTATGAATCATTAGGAAAATCCAAATAAGATATTATGGTTCAACACAATGTTTATACACATTATAATAAACCATTCACATTTTCACATATCTCCTTTCACAGTTACTTCTAATACTCATTTTCAATTATTCTAAATTTTAAACCAATTGTAAAGACAATAGTCCTAAAACATTATCATTATTTATATTATACTTAAATAAAAAAATTCTAATTTCTCATTATTTAAGGGCATATACAATATTTATGGTTAGAGGTCATGCATTCACATGCACACACACAAAATGATTTGAAAATCACATGTGATACCATCATACCATAAAATAATTAAATCACATTAGTCACAATTCACACAAGTTCTATTTATAACACCATATAATTAATTTTTATTTTATCTAAAATTTACTTTTCATATTTAAATTGATATCACCATAGGGATGGTGATGGGATGTTTCACCAAGTGAAGTTCATACACATAATAAACTAATAATATGATCCCAAGAATTTCACCATATAACTAATTATTCGTGGAATTAGAATGAGTTCGCTTGAAAAAGGGATCATTAGATTATTTAAGTTTAACATATACATAACCTACATAATTTTTGTTAGAGCAATTACCAAAGAGCCTAAAAAAGGTATACTTGTATAAGGATAACAAGGTTCATGAAAACATCATACTAATTAATAGAATACAAATTGGTGAGCAATGAGGGGTGCTACAGGGACCACAAAGGGGTTGGGCCCTATAAGATTTGATATTTTTCTTTTTTTTTCTCTATTTAATCTTGTCTAAAGTGGTCCCTCTTTCTATAATTCAAATATTTTACCATGGGATTTCTAGAAGATTTAGAACTATCGTTGTCCTTCTTCTTACCCTTTTTATTTAGATTGTCTATGAATAACCAAAGATTATTTGGTGGATTTTGTAGCCTTCTTCCTCATCTCTTCTAAGAGAAGAGCAACCAAATTCTCATCAAGTACCAATTTTGAGATAGTGCTTCCATTACTAAGTTGTCACATGAGTTTGAAAAAAAATAGAATGATCAATGTATTGATCCTCCTCTTCCATGTTCACACCCATAGATTGTAATTGAGTTATAATCATGTTGAATGAATTGAGATGCCTAGAAGTAGAATCACCCATCCTTGAAGTGCATAGTTTCTTCCAAGAAGAAAAATTATTAACTAAGGATTTAATCTAATTTAGATTCCTCAACTTTTGTTAGAAAATCTTTATGATGAATCCTTTAGAAATATTAAATAGCATATATTCTATGATATTGCTACCAAGATTCAATTGTTTGAATAGAAAGGCAAGAACGATATTAAAACAAATCTACTAGCTACAATGTCACAATATGATTTCATTGTGTTGAATAGAATATATGTTGATAAGTAGGAGATATCTTTCGCAATATGTCAAATTGTGATATTGCTATTAGGATTCAACCTTGTAGTTTTACGAGTCAAACTCATTGACCCATGTTTCATGAGTAGTGGTTCACAAGAACCCATCTCTCATGATAATGAATGGTCCACATGACACTTAATAGAAAGGAAAGAAGGCTATAGTATCTAGATCAAAATTAGTTACAATGTCAAAAGATGATTTCATAGTGTCTGAATAGAAAGGCAAGAACGATATTAAAACAAATCTACAAGCTACAATGTCACAATATGATTTCATTGTATTGAATAGAATATATGTTGATAAGTAGGAGATATCTTTTACAGCATGTCAAATTGTGATATTGCTATCAAGATTCAACCCTGTAGTTTTATGAGTCGAACTCATTGGCCCATCTTTCATGAGTAGTGGTTCACAAGAACCCATCTTTCATGACTATGTGGACCATTCATAATACTGAGAGATGGGTTCTTATGAACCACTACTCATGAAACATGGGTCAATGAGTTTGACTCGTAAAACTACAGGATTGAATCTTGATAGCAATATCACAATTTGACACACTGTAAAAGATATCTCCTACTTATCAACATATATTCTATTCAACACAATAAAATCATATTGTGACATTGTAGCTAGTAGATTTGTTTTAATATCGTTTTTGCCTTTCTATTCAAACATTATGAAATCATCTTTTTGACATTGTAACTAATTTTGATCTAGATATTATAGCCTTCTTCAACACTATGATATCATCTTGTGACAGTTTTGATCTAGATGCTATAGTCCATAACTTTGATTTGTTCGGAGGCGTGAGCTTCATGCGATTAGTTCAGATAGAGAACCATATGGATGGCCTCCACCGCCTCAAACGAATTGTTAAGCCGGCTACGACCAAGAAAATTACGCCGAGCAACGACTTTAGTGTTCCAGAAGCATTGACACGTTTCTCTACATAATTTTTTTTTGACAATTTCCTCTGTTTCACCCTATATAATACACCATAGTTTCTGCAACTTGCCAATAATCATACTTCCCTCCCTTAACGATTGAATTTTCAGGATCCAAATTTGTTAGAATTTGAATAATGGGGAGTCCCCTGTTCTTCACATTGGGAGTTGTTGTGCTGGTGTTCGGTTGGCATGCAGCTGCACAGACTTCGAATTCAAGCTGTCCTTTGGAATTCACAGTAGGTGAGAACAAAACTTATCATGCCTGCAACAACCTGACTTTAGGAGCTACTCTGTCATATACCTACCTTTTAGAGAATGGGTCTTTCGATATAGCTTTTCAGGCCCCCCCTGCTGCTTCTGGGGGGTGGGTAGGTTGGGGGATAAACCCACAGGGGCTAGCAATGATTGGCACACAGGCTTTGATTGCCTTTCAATCGAGTAATGGATCAACTGTTGTTGGCACATATGATGTGGTGTCCAAGTCTGCTCCTTTGATTCCCTCAGCTATTAGCCTAAATGTGACCAACAAGAGTGCTGTGTATGAGAGTAGCAGTGGGAAGATAACAATATTTGCATCCTTGGTACTTGATTCCAACCAAACCAGTATTAATCAGGTGTGGCAAGTGGGCAGCTCAGTCAGCGGCTCGATTCCTGCCATACACAGTACTGCTGCGGCCAATCTCAACAGTTTAGGGACAGTCGATCTGCAAACTGGAGCCACCTAGTAACACACAGTACATTTTAATCCATGCACTAGTTATGTATGCAAGGAATTTATTCCACCTAAATAAGCTATACATTAGCTACAATACAAATTGTTTAGATCTTTTTATAAATAAATTTGACAAAATCTTTAATGCTTTCATTCAATTGTTTCTTTCTTGAAATGTTTTTAAATGATCTTGATTGGAGTTATAATCATTTCTTGAAATTTTGTTCTGTTTTATAAGTTTCAGGTATGACATGTATTAACTTGAAATTATAGGAGAACACTCAAATTCGGATTGATAACTCTTATATAAAGATAGGTGTATATATATATATATATATATACTGTATCGAATCCCATTAACATAATTATGGGAATATTTATGCCAAAATAACCTAGCTGATTTATGAAATTGATAGTTTAAAACTTCAATTGAAATATCTTGATGATTAGCTATTCTTACATGTCACGAAGCCATAGTTTACAACTAGAATATGATTCCAATTTGTGATTTTCTTTAAGTTTCTTCTTTGTTTGTATGAATTGTGTAAATCTTCCTCACACCATAATGATCAAAATCAATCAAACAAGAAAAAGGAAAATCTTCATCATTTGGATTTGGCTTCTAGATATTGATATTCAATCTAGACCAGTGCTTTTCAAGCAACCAAACCAACAATATATTAATGAACAAGTGGAGCCATGAGACCATATTTCTTTGAGGCAATTCTGTCAAAAGTTAACATTTTGTGTCGTGCTTGCACATTTCCACACTTCATATACATATCTACCAAGCAATAGAAACAATTTCATGGATGCACATACTAGTGATACAAATATGTACTAAAGTAAGGAGGGTTTTTAGTGAATTTTTTGATGGCAGAGATTGTTTGGATCCACTCCTTTTGAATGCCACAAACATTTCTTATTGTATGTGTTTGAAGGAAACTAATGAGCAAGCTAATTTTTGGGATCTATATAATTAATATCATTTGAGTACAATGCAAGATTATTGAAACTAGACCTCATGACCTCTTTCCTACAAGAGGTCGCTTGAGCCAATCAAGCTAGCCCTCCCACCCTAAACTTTATAATATTAAATGTTATATATAAATATAATTACATTATATTTAAATTATCAATTGATAATCAATATTATTTAAATTCTATTTAATATTATATAATAATTTATAAAGTAATTCAATATTATTTTATAATTATAGAAATTATATTTATTTCAAATAGTAATTAAATTTGTAAATAATGTATAGATATAGTAGAAAAAATTAGATTAAATTATACTTAATATGATTACTAAATAGAAAAGCAAAGCTAATGTTAACTCATTTTAGAATGTGATTATCAACACACATAAATCATTAGGAGGGTGTGATGTTGTATGGACCTTAGAAGGACTTGACCTCAACATGTACCAATATTGAAGAAAATGTATTAACATAGTATCTACACATTCATAATGTTGTATATGAAACTAAAGCAAAGAAAGTATGGATATAAGGAAAATAGTGGCATGGTGTAATTTAAGACTCCCAAAGGTGAGAAACAAGTGCAAACAAGAGAAGTAAGAAAGAAGATACAATAGATTAATCGCAATGGAGTCCAACCAACAAATATTTTGAAACTTAGTACATATTCAATGAAAATGGCATGCCTTATGCAATTGCCAAGTGCTTTCATCCTTTGGCACTCTCTCCTTTAAAAATTTCAACTTACCAATTAGTACAATTGTGAATGACATGTCCAATATTGTAGTTACAAGTATTTTTGTTTTGATCTATTAGATATATTATATCTTGAGAAGTATAAAGGGATAAGGGCACTAAAGGATAGTGCATATGTGACTCTAAAAAATAAAACTATGGGCATACATGTTGAATACAAGTAATTCAACATTTCATTAAAAATATTACATTGATCAATCCAAAGATTTATCAAAGGTATAACCACCATACTAGGTTCCAATCTATGTCAACATCCTTGTTTATGTATTGCCTACTAAATGATCCATCCATCTCCATGTCAATATACTTGTATGTGTGCAAGATTTGAATATCATACACTAAGAAATTTGCTTGTCAATTTTTATGTAAGAAAATATCATGATGTGAATTTTGCACCACTTAAAATGCAATCAAATTGTCTACACATTATAAATGTACATCTAACTAGTGACACTTGACACATAAGCTTAATCACTCTTTTTATATATAAGAAAGAGAAGAGTAGGACAAAGAGATGAAGAGATGAAGAGATAAAGAGATAAGGAGAGGTAGAGAGAAGTACAAAGAGGAAATATTATTTATATATAGCAACTCTTATTTGACATTGTGTACATTGCAAGGATGACACTTAAATGACTAAAATTTAAACATTAAATAATATATTATAAAGTTAATATAAGTGGATGCATAGTTAATCCAAATTTTTCACTTATCTATCAAGATCTTGGTTGCATATTACTTACTTAATTGCCTTTCGGTTGACCTCATCTATTCCATAAATGTATGATTTTTCTAAAAAAAACATGAAATTGGCTTGCATTGAGATAATCTTGGCCATTCATTTTACATCCTTCTCATGCCATGTTTTGGGTTTTTCTTGTATGTCACAAAGCCATGATTTACAACTAGAATATTGTTTTGATTTGTGGTTTCCTACAAGATTTTTTTGGATATGTATGAATTATGTAAATCTTCCTAGCACCATGCTTGACTATTAAAGCCATGTTATCTTCATGTTATCCTACCCTGAACTTCCTCTCAACTAGCTTTGTTAAAATGCTTTCCACCACAACATATTTGCAATTCAAATTGAACCCCTCTCCCATATCAATAATCCCATTTCTATCCTTGCCTAAAATTTATTGAATTCATCTACTTTGCTAGCAGTGGACAAAGCAACTCCACCATTTTAGTGGTGTTTGGGAAGCCAAAAGATGAAATAATTTTGCCATTTTTTTCTTTGATGTCAACTAGGGAAATCAGACCCACAACCTAAAAAAAAATCACCAAGCAAATGGATAAAATTTGAGTCTTTATATCTAGTTTCTATAAAAATTATGCTTTGAATTCATTTGAAATTGGATGAATTTCTTTTGAAGCTCCAAGGGAAGATTTTGTAAGCAATTAAAAAGGGCATTATGTTATCCAAATACTATTTGTGTAGAAGATCCCTATAAAAGAAGAGGGTCGCTTTGGCCTTTGCCTATAACAAATCTTAGGAGGCTTTTATAGAATAATGGAATTATCTCATCCTTCTCAAGTCTCATGTGATTAAAAGACAAATATGTTTCCGAGACATGTTCACTCCATGTCACACAAGGAAACCAAAAGGAAAGCTCTTAAGTGGCTTTGGTTGATCTCTATCTATACATGAAAGATCACCATTATTATTGCTCACACCAATGAGAGTCACAACTTTACATGTGTATCCACTATACATTCTACCCTTCACATTCCAATACAAGAATTGAATCTTTTAACATTTTAAGGGAGCATGTATTTCATTTGGTATGCTCTATTTGATGAGATGAGTTTTATGAGACCAAGTTTGTTGAAATGTATTGATAGTAGGTTACATAGAAACAATTTTTTATCATAATCAAAATTTGTTTGATGCGTGTTTAGTCATCCTCTTAAATGTTCTAGATTAAATACCCACATTGAAGAATATTACTATGTATGCTACTCTACTAGATGAGCAACATTTTGACAAAGCTTCAAATTTAGTAGTAGCATTGAACAACATCTTTTGTGAAAATGGAGAACTAGGTTAGGTTATGTCAAATATAAGGATTGTAGAGCCAACTCTACTAGATGAGCAATTTGATGCAAAGATTCTTTTGTGCAATGATCAAAAAGTTATGTAGAGTTTTAATTTGTGGGTAGTAGCAGGTCTTGTAAATGGTGCATTCAAACAAGTTGAAGTAATTTTATATAAAAATGACAAATCTTATAATGATATGAAATTATTTTTATTTGCAAGACCTTGCAATTCAATCATCTAGATTATTGCTATGTAAAATATGCCCCTTAGATGCTCCAATTGTTTTTAAAAAACTCAATTTGCATCAACTACCAACTTAACTAACCAAGCATCTTCCATCAAAATTAGAAGTGATAATTTCCAAACTTCTCCATTCACTATGGCGGTGTCAACTCAACAAGGTTAGAGTCATCCCTAGACCTAGAACTAAACCTTGAGGTTTCATGGTGACCTTTCCTATGTATCCCCTCATGGGAATCAGAGGCTTCGTAGTTCACCCCACAATGTTAGAGGGAGTTCATTCTCTCCTCTTGCATGAGATCTTTGATCTCATTTTTAACCCATGACTATTAGTTAAGTACATGTAAGCTATCAACTTAGCTAATTATAATATAATGATAATAACTTTTCCATCAAGTGTTGGTCCCATACCAAACATTAGCAATCCTTAGTGTACAAACATGCACAAATACACAATTGTCATACATACCATAATCCCAATATCTCATACATAATGAATGTCTCAAGCATACATCACACATACAAAAGGTGACTCGCTCACACACATCACAAGTATAATAGTAACTAGCACTGTATACATATATTACAATTACATTAGTGATTGGCTCTAACATACATCACAAATACATAATGACTAGCTCTAGTACATCACACTTGTACAATGATGCCTAGCTCATGTGTACATCACAAGTACCATAATGATTAGCTCCAACACACATCACATATACACAGTGATTGGGTATAACACATCACAATAGTTGACTAACACATGTCTATAATGCATCCTAAATAGAAAAGAATGTCAATACATTACACACTACACCGTAGGTCCCATCCTCTCCTTCGGTCTTCTACACCATCAGACAACTGGGAAGAGGATTCAATACAACTCATACTACACTGAGGGCCTGTCCTCAACCCCACAAGGCCAAGTATATAATCTAACAACTAGGAAGAGGGTTTGATGCATCCCATACTACATTGTGGGTCCATCATCCATACCAAGCTTTCTACAAGTAGAGAACCTATCCAACCTAGTGGATTCCAACTTCAATTGCCTATGGGTCACTAGAAAGAAGTCTGTCTACCCAAAAAGAAGTAAATTTTGACATATACCACCCTTGTGACCTTAGTGATGTTGTTAACTATCTTCTTCACAATCTAGGGTAACACTTGACACTTGTCACCCTCGTGCTATAGGTGATTTCTAGTGAACCCTCCTAATACAATACTTAACTCTAGTTAAATCATTATCTGCAGGGTAAGATAACTACCTATGCAACCATAACCATATCAAATCCCAAATAGCCCTTAGCAATCGACCTCTGTGAACCTAATGAATGCCAACTAATCCAAAAGATACAATAATAGCTCTACGCATCCACCATTGACACAATCCAATGAAAACTTGTTACTTGTTACTATATCATAACTAGGGTAGCCCCTAACAATCCACCTTTGTGAACCCGATGAATGTTGGGTAATCCCTAGTAGTAGCCCAAACATCAATCATTGGAATGGTCCAATGATTGCTTGTCATTGCTCAAATACCCTGGAGGTTCACACTTGGGTGGGTCATACATAACATGAATCACAATACTAGTTAAGTGACCTTTAAAATTAAATCTCAATCAATAGATCTAAGATCCTATGCAAAAAGACCTCTAGGTATGGAGTTGAACTTCAAAAACACATAAGAGTTATACATGACTAACACAAGATGAAATTTACCCAACATGTACATAAATACCAACTATATAAAGCAAATAAATTCCTTACTTCATTCCATTTACTATATAGAAGCATATTATATATTAAATATAAGTTATTAAATTTCCTTAACTTGATCATACCCATTTGGTACCCATTTCAGTCTCAAATCAAAGCCTACTAAAGAGAGAAGGTCAAACCAATTAGGAACAATTTCAACCCTTAGAGTTATCCCCCTAAACCCTACCCCTCAGGGCATGAGGTGGCAATGACATCCTTCACACAAGGACCACCTATGTACCCATTTCCAAATGGATCAAAGTCACACGTAGTTCTCCTCACAAGGTCTCTCTCAAGGAACATGCACTTGGAATTCCTACACAAAACTCCTCTTGTCTAATTAATAAATAAGGGTAATATGATTTTCCACCCTACTGAGTTAATTAAATGTTAGAAATTGATATTATTTTTCTTTCCACCACATTGAGGTTCTAATCATATTAATATTCTCTTACGTAGAGAGCAAGGGTTAGCTAGGTTTAGTCAAAGATACTATTATCCAATATACATCTCTCCAATAATGTAGATCCTACATACCTAGGTATGAGGTTGCTAGGAAACCTTAATTCTGTCTAAGAATAGGATATTAATAAAGTATACATGTCCCTATAAAGTAGTAGTTACAAATTGTTGTCATGCATCCATAGTGCAAGAAGTCTTGTCAAGAGTCCAAGTGAGGTCCCACCTTAATATAGTTCTATAAATCCAATATCCTTTATGACATCCTCTTAGATGAGCAACAACATACATCAAAAGTCCCCATTAAATCCTTTTGAACTTTAAAATACATATTTCATTAATTATAAACTTGCATTAAGCATAATCAATGTTTGAGTCATTCTCGAGACACTATGTTGATCATATCTTCATATAAAGATATACACTCCATACTACTAGTAATAATAATATTATTAGGTTTTTGGTTTCATTTACCTTACAATGTAACTTGCTATTCCTATAATAGCTTGATTCTCAAACTAGATTAACTATTTATACTTTCCATTTAAACTAAACCTAGCCTTAATGGTCATCAGTAGATTATCAAGAGATGCTACATAAGATTTATCTCACTCAATCTTGACAACATTGTAAAATTCATGAAAGTTGCCTTCTATTTGGTATACAATTTGTATTGCACTTCATTATAGGTATAATAATAATTTCAATATTGAAAGGTTCTCATATTTAAGAGATTGGTAGACATCATGTAGTCATACAAAGCATTTATCATAGTATCAATGAATCATTAAAGTGTCAAGTTTCAACATTAAAGATATGTTTAGTAAATCATGGTTGTAGTACCATTGAATGGTGTCGTCATTACTTACAATATTATGCAACCACAAGCCAAGGCTCATATTAATTGCATCTTATCCTTGGTTCATATTACTAGGTTATCCTGCAATTAAAGATTTAACCTAAAACTCTTTTCCATCTTATTTCCCTTAAATTTTGAACATAAAATTATTCAATATTTAAACCTTAATAATAGTAAATTCTTGGTTTACAAATCCCTCCTAAACCAAACTTCTTTACCTACCATATACATTCATACATTAGTTTAACCATTTGATTATAATCATTTTTTATACTATACATAAATATTTATTCAATAATTAAGATTACTTCTTTAAGTATTTTGATTGCTCACTAAATCTTTCATGTACTCAACAACACCATATAAAACTCTCACTTTGGAGAGAACTATAATGTTTCCTTACATCCTCTTTCACTTTACCCTATGAATTCTACTACCTTAAATCACTAAAATGTGATAAACTTTATTTATACTGATGTTTATACTTTAAATAGTTCCTTACAAGAAGAAAGATAAACTATGTTAAACCCATACTTTAATTCTTGAGTTATTATTCTCATATGGAGCAAGTATTAAGTCCAATTTTCAATATTTGTTATGCAAGATATTAAAATAATGATTACATCCACCTTAGACTTTTAGGATTGCCAAGAAAACACATTTAAGGTGTCATTCCTTTTTTATAAAAGTTGTGTTTGAATGGGGGTTTTTCTTAGTCAAAGCGCATGTTTGGGAATAAACCTTGATGGAAAGATAATGACAATGGAGAAGGAAATTATAAATGAACTCTTGCTTGCTACAACTCACCAAACCCTCAATGGCTTCCCTTAGAGGACTGAATTCAAACACATCACTCCAAGGGACTTGATCTTGCTTTGCTTGATTTTTTGGATGCTTGAATGCTTGGATGCTTGGAGGATCAACAATGCATTTTAGCCTTCACAAGATGCCATGAACACACATAAGCTTGAACATGATGATAGGATCTTGATTGTTGCAATAATTGATTGATAAATCTACTCTTGAATGCTCTTGACAATAATATTTGCTCAATAGGAAGTCTTGTAATTGATCCTTAGATTTCAAATGATAAAAAGACTATGTATTTATAGGTGCTTATCTAATTTCCTGAAATTAGATTCTAAAAGTCGATAATTACATATGAAATTTGAACTATTAAAAGACTACAATTTTTTTTTTTAAAATGGGTCCTAAGACTTGAAGGGGATCCATTCGCCCTAGCCTATAATTTCAGAACACTCATTCTCCAATGTGATTAAACTATTAATTGTATTAACTAAATGTTGGTTTCCCTTTCAGAAAACAAGACAAATAAGGCTTTAGAATACATAGTTTGACAAATTAGGAGGTTAATGAAGTCCAATTAATTAAAGGACCCAAACAAAGTGTGAAATTGTAAAGGTATACAATTTCCTACAATACAATACATAATATTTATATTTTTTATTTGATTATATAATTTTCTAATATATAAAATATAAATATAAATTATATTTATTTTTATATTATATATACTATAAATTATTAAGTATGAATATACTATGATATATAAATAAAAATGTATAATAATTATATATTGACAATTATATTATTTAAATTAACATATAATAAATGTAATAGCTTAACTAACCTTCCATGGGTGGGGAGAGAGGGAAAATTGAAAGAGTAAGAGAAAAAGAGAGATATAGAGAGATAAGGAGGTCTTATCAATATTGTACTCAAGTTTACCTGTTCAATTAAACGAGCTTGACATGTTTGGACAACATGAGATTGCTTATAACCACGATTGGGGTTCAACAACCATTAGCTCATTGTTACAAGTGTCAATATTTGATTTTATTGATTTCAATTGTTCTACATACTAGCTACCACAAGTTTGAACAAATCACCCCACACTAGACACTATTTATTGAAAAATGTAAATATTTTGATATAATTGTAATACACTCTTCTAGCATGAAAATGCCACGGCCACTTCCAATGATCATACAAGAAACTACATGTATTGACATATCACACTTTATAAACAAATATATATATATATATATTCCCTCTCAAAAATAGTTCCACATGAAAGATCACCAATATTATTGCTTGCACCAATAAGAGTCACAACTTTTAACATACATGCATGCACTACAAATTTTTCCCTTTGCATTCCAATAAAAGTGGACAAACACCAACAACATTTCAAGTGTGTTCTAATTGATTTGATGAGCTTCATCGGACAAAGTTTTTTGAATGCAATGATAGTAAGTTAAGTATTTCCGGATCATTATCAAATTCTATTTCGTTTGCATTTAGTCATCTGTTAGATGATCTAGATCAACTACCACCGTTGAAGAATAATTTATATACTTAATATTATAATTTATATATCACATCAAAATAAAATAAAATAAAAACTTAACCCGCAGCCTGTTCGCAACCGTGTCTCCCTCAATCTGGAATGATTTCACGTTTCCCTGCCATTCTTGATTTCACACTGGGTTTTTTTGCCCTAGATTGGACAAAAATGTGAAAAAAAACCAATTGAATTTTTCCGAGGCATGAGCTTCATTTGATTTCTTCAGACAGAGAACCATATGGATGGCCTCAACAACCGCAAACATCTACACGTTTATCTACATAAAATTTCTTTGAGTTTCATCATATATAATACAGCGTACTTTCTGCAATTTACCAACAATCATAGTTCCCTTCCTTAACGATTGAATTTTCAGGATCGAAATTTGTAGAATTTTACTAATGGGGAGTCCCCTGTTCTTCACATTGGGAGTCGTTGTGCTGCTGTTTGGTTGGGATGCAGCTGCACAGACTTCCAATTCAAGTTGTCCATTAGAATTCATAGTAGGTGAGAACAAAACTTATCATGCCTGCCACAACCTGAGTTTAGGAGCTACTCTGTCATATACATACCATGCAGAAAATGGATCGCTAGATATAGCTTTCAAGGCCGCCCCTGCTGCTTCTCGGGGGTGGGTAGGTTGGGGGATAAACCCACATGGGCTAAGAATAATTGGCACACAGGCATTGATTGCCTTTCAATCGAGTAATGGATCAACTGTTGTTGGCACGTTTCATGTAGTCTCTAAGTCTACTGCTTTGAATCCTTCAGCTATTAGCCTCAATGTGACTAACAAGCATGCTGTGTATGAGAGTGGGAAAATAACAATATTTGCATCCTTGGTACTTGATTCCAACCAAACCAGTATTAATGAAGTGTGGCAAGTGGGAAGCTCAGTCAGCGGCTCGAGTCCTGCAATACACAGTACTGCTGACGCCAATCTCAACAGTTTAAGGAAACTCGATCTCCAAACTGGAGCCACCTTGTAACACACTTAATCCATGCACTGGTTATGTATGCAAGGAATCTTTTCCACCTAAATAAGCTATACATTAACTACAATACAGATTGTCTTAAGTCCTTTTATAAATAAATGTGACAAAATCTTTAATGCTTTTATTCAATTGTTTCTTTTTTGACATGTTTTTAATGAGATAAAAGTTCTTGATTGGAATTATAGATCATTTCTTGAAATTTCGGTCTGTTTTACAAGTTTCAAAGTTTGACATATATCAACTTGAGATTATGGGAGAATAACAGCTACATGAAGATAGTTGTATAAATAAATGTGATAATATGATGGATTATATATATATATATATATATATATATATATATATATATATATATATATATATGAGATTACTTTAAAAATCTCCATTCATATAGTCATGAAAATATTTACGTCAAAGATATTCCTTCCATAAGAGAGATCTAGCTGATTTATGAAATTGATAGTTAAAGCTTCAATTGAAATCATATTGACGTTTCATTTTACATCCTCGTCATACATATTTTTCAACTATTCTTGTATGTCAAGAAGACATAGTTTACAACTAGAATATGATTCTAATTTGTGATTTCTGTAAGTTTCTTTTGGGTTTGTATGAACTATGTAAATCTTCCTAGCACCATAATTATCGGAACCAATCAAACAAGAAAATGAAGAATCTTCATCATTCAGATTTGGTGACTTCTAAATATTGATATTCAATTTGGACCAGTGTTTCTAGAGCAACCAAACCAACAATATATTAAAATGAACAAATGGAGCCATGAGACCATATTTCTTTGAGCAATTCCATCAAAGTTAACACTTTGTGTTGTGCTCACACATTTCCACACATCACATACATATCTACCAAACAAAAAACGCAATTTGATAGATGCCCATACCAAGTGATAAAAATATGTACTATATTTGTACTTATTATTAGATATTCTATTTTGTATAATATACATTATCAAAATATAAATATAATACTTTATATATTTAATATGTGTATTCTTATGTTTAAAAAAAATGTTTATATGAATTAAAATAAAAAATATAACAAGCAAAAAAATAATTTCATTGTAATTTTTGGTTCACATGTGGTCATGTGTCCTTTTATAATTAAATTCTTTTCCATCGTATTAGATTGTTCAATAAAATAAGGACTTTTAGTGAAGTTTTTGATGGTTGAGATTGTTTGCACATTATCTGTTCATTTTGAATGACAAACACTTCTTATTGTATACCTTTGAAAGAGTTTGATGAGAAAGCTAATTTTTGGGATTCATGATTAATATCATTTGAGTACAATGCAAGACGATTGTAACGATTTTGTAAAATTTTGTCATTTTATTTTTTCATTTGTCATTCTTTTGTTCATTAGATGATTCTTTAAAAGTTGCATGATATATCTTATATTGTATCTTCATACAAGTTGTAGGTTTTAGGGAAACAACTATCCACTTCAATAAAGTTGTACAAATTTTAAAACAGTAACTGTGAAAATTCATTCAAAAAAGTTGGAGTTCATTCCATAGAATTACATACCATATTCTAACAAGAATTTTTGTTAACATTAACTAATATCTCTTTTATATTATTGACATAAATTTTAACATGAACTTAAGCAAAATATTTAATAATATAATTTTTAGTGTTTAACAATTTATATTATTAATTACTTGTGTGGCTTTAACATCAAAAACCATAAAAAAAATTGTTGTTACTTCTCTACCTCAAGCCCTTTTCCATCCCTGCTATTCTTCAATGCTAATTGAAGAAATTGTATCCAGTTCCCTGTTGCAGTTCTTAACACCTTTTACAATTTCCTATGTTTCTTATTCATTGTTTCTGTCATTTCTTTGGAATTCTGTTATCTAATTTGCACATGTAGTAGTTTCAATTTTTGAGTAATTTAGCATGCTTTATAATTTTGTTAATTTTTAAGTCTATTATTTGTTTCTTATTCCTGTCACCTAGAATAAGGATTTGATTTTTTATGGAAGTGTTAGGTTAAGATCTAAATTGGAGCAGGGAAAGCTGGAGGGATGTTAGCACCTATGGTCTTGGCTCAAGCCTATGATGAAATTTTTTGATGTAGAAAATTTCTCAAGTTGTCATCAGATTTGGTTTAAGTGAAGTTTAGTTATTGTCTGCTAGGATTCTTTTACAGATTGGAACTCACTAATCACTAGTGCTATTATTCTGTGCAGAAACAGGAACATGACTTCTAAGTAAACATAGATGATTTTTTGTGGAGATACCTTGCTTTTGTTGACAAGAATTCTGCCATCATGGAGCGTGTTGCAACCATGGCTGCACTTGAATGTGGGTGCCAAAATACAAAAATGCTTCTGCAGAAGAAAATGGGATTTTTAATGGGATGGATTGTGTTTGCCTGCTTATTCCTCTTTTACCACAACCTTTCCATAATGTAAGTACAGTTTTAAGAACCCCAACTAGTCCGTTGAAGCTGGGTTGTTTAGTAGGAATGTTTACTAGGTTCAAACAACGCATTTGACTTCATGTTTCTAACATTTGTGTAAAAACTTGTTTTTTTTTTTTTAAATTACAACTCAATTTCTCACAATTTCCTAGCTTTAAACTACAGATAAACAAGGAAGTACATGAATCTAATTTAATTTTTTTTCTACTAATTTGTCAGACAGAGCATACATGTTGTGAGCATCCTTTTTCCATTTTTGAGGGTTGCCAATTCTGAATTTATTATTCATCCCATTAGTTGTTGCAAGTGTGTAGATATTTGTTGTTGAATTAGCTTAGGGTGTACAGATAAAATATTAGGTACTGCATGTTTTTATGTTCTGATTTTATTTTGTTTTGGGTGTGTGAGTAAGATGGCCAAGAATGCTAGTTTTTGGAAATTATGATTTGGGTATTGTTTTATGCATAGTTGCCTGGGGATTGGTACTAGTATTAGTATGGGAGACTCACGGAGTATTTGGAGACGTCATATTTTTTTAATATAAATAAAAATTAATAAATTAATAATTTATTAAAAAAAATCATGATATTGTAAAAATTTTCACAATATAATTTTTTAATTCTTTTAAATTTTACAGGAAACGACACGTCAAGTTTCCATGCTCCTGGAGACGTTTCGAGAGATGTCTCCGGTACCGGATACCAGTCTTTGAAATGCATCTCCAGGGCAGACTATGGTTTTAGGCACCAAGATAAGAATCCTTAATTAGAACCTAAACACTGTTATATTGAAGATCACAAAGAGGCAAGAGTTGCCTGGGAAAATGTTTGTGAAGGTGAAGGTGGCAGGACACAATAATCAGTTGCAGGATATGACATGTTGATCTTGTTAAGTGAATTCCCTCTATTTGTTGAAAAATATCAACCACTACCAAATCCTCTGCTCATCTCTTGCATATAACAGCTTTGTTGCCTATGGCTTTGCAAATTTTACTGCTATTTCTCAGGTTTTATCTGTAAAAAGTAATTAAATTCCCCTGCCAAATTGAAACCCCTGTAGTTGGGTTTGTTGATTTTTTTTCTATAACTATGTTGTATTTTTATTGCTTTGTGAACAGGAAATATATCAAGCCTCTAACTATCTTAATTCAATCTTTAAATCACAACATCCTTGGAGTTTGATCTTTTTGTATTTGCATCTTGTAATATATCTCTATGGTCTGAAATTTACAAATGTAGTGAAACATTTAAAAATCTCGGACATCTGCAAGTGGCCAACATAAATACTTTTACATTTTTAGATGCTTTCAAAATGGAGAAGCTCACATGTTTTTGCAATACATCAAAGTGAGGCATGGATTTACCTAAAGTAAATGTAATTTAAAGTTACATCCTTATTAGGTTTTATTTTTCATTTTAAAATATAAAAACTTTAGAATTTTGTATTTTTACTTATATGCATGGGCTCTAGGAAAATTCATCGCTAACAATTCACTGTGGGAAAATTCATTGCCATGACAAATTTATCATGGGAAAATTCATTGCCATGATTTTTTCTTTTAGCAAAAGAATAATTTGATTTATGATAATAAAAAATTAATCGTATAACTTTAGAGAATTTGATTTATGATAATAAAAATAAAAATAAAATTCAATATATTTAATTTTTATATATAATATTTTATATAAAATAAAAAAAATTCCATTGTTTCATGATACAATATTGTATAATATATATTTTTTTAATTTTTCCCTTCGGTGAATTGCTAGTGGTGAATTTTACTTGGCAGTGAATTTGTCATCGCGGTGAATTTTCCCACGATGAATTTGGCGGTGAATTTTCCCACGGTGTATTGCTGGCGGTGAATTTTCCATCGATCAATGCCCGATACAAGCACACCTTGCAACAATCCCCCCCAGCACAAGCACGAGGTTTGAACCTGTGACCAACTTTGATACCAATTGTTGGACTTGCCGTTGCACCAAAAGATCGACCTATCAATGCCCGATACAAGCTTTGGTTAAGAACCACAGGAGGTGGTTAGACCATGTCACAAACCCAAGCGTTAGTGCTTAAAGGAAGACCAAGGGTCACCCCTTGCAACAATATCATCTATAGTAGTGAGTAGAAATATGTTATGATAAAATTAATTTAAAATAGTTTCCACTTACCTTGTAGGTTGGTTTTCTAGGCCAAGGTGAATTTTTCTCATTAAATTTGTTTACTATTTAGATTTAGTCATTTAGATGATATGATGCAACTTATAAACAAACTCTTCAATTGGGATCCTTTGAAGAAAGAATGGGTATACAATATGGATCCAAGCTTTGTAATACAAGTTGTATTCTCCATACCACATTTATCAAGTAATAACGCACTCGAATCCAAATGTAATATCTCCAAATAAAACCAAAATTGAGTCCTATAGTTTCAATTTGGCCTAGTTAGCAATGACTACATTGGCAATTGCTATACAAAATTCAAAACCATAGACAAGGTGTGTGGGTTGTTTAACAAAATGCTTCAACAAAATCTAGTGCTAGCATTTTTTTTTCTTTTCTTTGTGACAATCCCCGATTTCTCAAAACTGCCTTGTCAACACTTGGCAGGAACTACATTGCACTACACCCCTTGTAACATTAGTTAGCATTTTTATCTAAACCATTAAGTGTTTGTAAAGGGGGATTTTTTTGCAATAACTTACAAATGGGGAGTCAAAATTTTCAATGTGGGTATTCAACGAAAATTTGGTTCTATCATCGACATTTTGATGTTGAGACATTTTGTTTTATGTTGATTGATAGAAAATTTTAACCTTCGAAGCCAATTTTGCAAGAAAATTTTATCGAGGCATAAATTTCACCTTGAATATCAAAACTTTGCACTTTTTTTACAAATATCAAAATTTCGCAAGGAATTCAAATTTACTCATAATTTTAAGATTTGGATTTGCCCATTTTTCTATAATTTATAAAAAACACCATTCATTATAAATGGTCGATTTGGCATCCGATCTTCACAACTTATAAGAATTTTCTTACACATTGTTTTGGGGGCTACAATCAACAATAATAATTATGGGGGGCTCTCTAAATCAAGGGGAGCAATCTAGGTGTTTTTTTTTTAGTTTGTTGGTTCATGTGATTGTGTCTCTCACACTAAATCCATTCCATTTGAGTATTCTTTGTAATCCTCCTAATAAATAGAAAAGTAAATGTGGATATTGTGAAAGAAAAGGCATACAACAAAAGAATGTTGATTTTGTATAATTGAAGAAATGGAGAAAATTCTTATAAATCATGGCATTGTCTTACTTGATGGACTCTAGTTCCAACACATGCAAAAACATCATCTAGTCTCACTTAGACATTGTGTGAGAAACCATCATATGAGGATGAACAATGTAGTTGTGGATTTCATTGAGATCTCATCTCCCAAAACACTTATTACTACATCTAAATTTGGTGTTGAATCATTCATGAGGTCCATAGATTCTTTGCACTAGGACATTGATATCGTCATTCCAAATCCACCACATTACCAGGATGGATATCTACTAGAAATCACATCTTTTTTTATAGAATCCCACCTTGTAGATTTGGATGACACTATTGAGGACATTGGCCTTTTATTTAATGTTAGCTTTGATGAAGTTGCATCACCATTACCATCTTTACATATTGCTCTTGTCTCACATGTACATAAACTTCTATCTCTCTCCCTCTCTCACTCTCTCTATATCTCCTTGTATCTTTATTGGATCTCAATCTTCGTCTTTATCTCTCACTCTTGCCCCCTCTATCTATATCTCCCCATCTCTCCCTCTCCGTCTCTATATATTGAGTTATTTCCTCCTCTCTCCCCCCTCTTCTTCTCTATCTTCTTCTCAATCAATTGACCTCATGTACTACATAAATGTATGAAAAATTAAACCAATTTTTTCCCTAATTGACCTTCCACACCTCTTTGGCTCATCCATTGTACACCAAGGTAGAGAGAGAGGGATAAAGAGATAGAGTGGGAAAGTTAGAGAGATATAGATAAGGAGGGATAAACAAGGAGTGTGAGTGTATATGAGAGATATGGAGAGAATATAGAGGATATATATATATATATATATATATAGATAGAGAGGGAGGGAGAGGGAGATAAATAGAGAGGGGAGAGATAAGTAGAGAGATATAAAATATGGAGCAATAGGGAGGGGAGAGAGGGAAAGATAGTGATAGAAAGAGGGAGAGATAAATATAAAGATATAGGAAGTGATATATAGAGGTAGAGAGGGATATATAGAGAGAGATAACCAGAGAGGTGGAGGGAGAGTAGAGTGAATAAGAGAGTGAGAGATAATGAGAGATATATAGAGAGGGAGAGGGAGAGGGAGAGGGAGAGATAGGAAGATAGAGATAGAAGGGGCAAGAGTGAGAGATAGAGATGGGGGAGATAGAGAGATAAATCTATAAGGAGAAATAGGGAGTTTATGTGTGTGAGTGAGGGAGATATGGAGATATAGATAGACATAGAGGGATATATATAAATAGATAGAGAGAGAGAGAGAGAGAGAGAGAGAGATGAGAAGTAGAGATACATAGAAAGAAGGTGTGATAGGAAGAGAGGGAGGGAGAGGGAGAGGGATAGATAGGGATATAAAGGAGAGCAGAGAGAGAAATTGTGGGAAAGATAGAGGGTGAAGAGAAGGGGGGAAATATAAGAGAGATAAGGAGATAGAAATAGGGGAGAGAGATAGAGAGGAAGATGGATATGGATATGGAGGTGAATATATAGAGAGAGAGGGAGGGAGAGAATGAGAGGAGGGGTTTAAAAATATATAGATAATCCAAGTTATATGTAGAGAGAGGTGGAGAGGGATATATATATAGAGAGAGGGTTTCTCATATCTTTGTATCCTTATCTATATCTATGTTTCTTATTATCTCTCAATCTCTCTCTTCCTCCCTCTCCCCTATTTCTCTCTATATTTGTTTTCCCTTCTTTCTCTCTCTCTCTTCCTCACCCTATCTCTCTCCCTTACTCTCTTTTGATATCCCTATTTATCTCCCCCTCTCCCTCTTTACCTCTCAATCTCTCTACCTTTATTAATTGTCTCATTTTTATCTTTATCTCTCTATCTTGCTCTCTTTATGTGACTTTATCTTTAGATCTATGTCTCTCCTCTTCTATCTTTTCCTTTCTTTCTCTTTATTTATCTCTTCCTACCTCTATCTCTTTCTCTCCCTCTTTATTCATCTATATCTCCACCTCTATCTTTGTAATATATCTATCTCTTTTATTAGTGATCCCACAATAGTGGTTTACAATTTTTGGCCAAACTGGACACTGAAATAATTTTTTTTAACTAAATTTTCACTTTCAGGCACCTATAGCGGCTAAACCGTGAGGAATTTGAAGATAATGAAAACTAGAGTTTTGTGAAATTTTGTCTATAGATTCTAAATATATTTTTTTCAAATTTTTTGGAATCAGATTGCACTTCTTTTTCCATCTCCCTCGAAAACTATTTTTTTTTCAAAAAACAACATTTTTAAAAAGTGACGCTCACCGTATAACGCATAAATTTTTTTTCCATGAAGGATAAAATTCTAATTCTTTGAATTTAGATTTGTAACTTTGATATCTAGTGCTTCCACTTGGTTAGATAGATTTTATTGAATATTTTTCTTTAATCAAGTTTTGAATTCAAACCAATTATAATTCAGACATAGCCACGTATAACGCTTAACTTTTATTGTATGTATCGAAATTCAATTTTTTTTCTTTGTTGGATCAAGGAATTCAATGTCTAGTGCACTAATATTTTTAATTTTTTTTGAATAATCTGCTATTTTTCCACATGTGCAGGAACAAAGAGCTTGATTTTTAGTGAAAAACCTACATTCATGAGAAATAAAAATAAATATAATAATAAAATTAAATTTATACTTTTGGGAAGCTTATAATAAGGACTACATACTTGCAAAAAATAAATTTAAATGAATTCATTTGATCCCCCAAAAGGTAACTAAAAAGTGGTTTTTTATCAGCATTTTGATAGGTGTAAAGGAGACTCTGTTATAGGTATGGTTTAAAACTAGCAGGGTTCTATCCAAGGGGGTTTTATTTAAGGTAGTTTGATCAAAACCTCTTCAATTGGAATTCTTTAAATTGAACCTTTTAAGGCTGAAATCATTATATTTTCTAAAAATATGTGATTTCAGCAAAAATCAGTTCCTCCCAGAAATTGTAAACCAGCTTTGTGGGATCACCTTTTAAATATAATTTACATTCTATAAAATATACTATATAATAACAAATAAATATGTCATATATTATAGTTAAATAGTAATAAAGGTGTTTATTTTTCATTTCAATCAATGTGATGTTATTTTCTTCCTTCTGTTAAAGTGGTGCCTCCTATTGCAACATACACAATCACACCAAAATAATGCTTTTCATTCTTATTCTTTGTCATTTGGGTTCCTACACAAATTTTTACATTATCTTTTAAATTTTCATGTCAATTGATGTTCCTTGTGCGTGCATTCCAAGTTTCAACATAGGATTGGAGTCTGGATTAGGTCAATAGTATTGAGGAGACAAACATTTCAAACCTTGAAGTTCTAAAATTGTTGGTGGTTTTTTTTGTGACCAATGTCATAATATAGGTTAACTACACCTAATCCATATGAATTCGAGGCATATTTAACCTACTAAGCATCAAT
Organism: Sequoia sempervirens; assembly: GCA_007258455.2. Classification (NCBI taxonomy): domain Eukaryota; kingdom Viridiplantae; phylum Streptophyta; class Pinopsida; order Cupressales; family Cupressaceae; genus Sequoia; species Sequoia sempervirens. Next base: position 66,376 of record VDFB02262125.1, on the reverse strand, counting down.
CCCAATAAGATGATTCACTGTAAACAAAGACAAAGAAGCCATTAAAACTAACATTCTAAATCATGAAAGCTTGAAAAACCTCTTTAATCTAAGATATTGAAACTTATCCTATTGGGGGAGTGGTGTCGCATTGATGTGGAATGGCGACCCTTTCCCAATCCCTTAGATAATGAGCTTGTTTCAATAAGTTTTATTGAAGAAAACTAATGATTTACCATTGATAGATGTGTATGAAAACATGATTTAAAGCTAAATGAACATGATGCAAACTATTTTAACATGATTTATGCTAAGATAATTGATATGGGTGTATGTAAATGGTGATCCCATAATAGTGGTTTACAATTTTTGGCCAAACTGGACACTGAAATAATTTTTTTTAACAAAATCTTCACTTTCTGGCACCTATAATGGCTAAACCGTGAGGAATTTGAAGATGATGCAAACTAGACTTTCGTGACATTTATTTGTAGATTCTAAATATATTTTTTTCAAAATTTTTGGAATCAGATTGCACTTCTTTTTCCATCTCCCTCAAAAACTATTTTTTATCAGAAAACAACATTTTTAAAAAGTGACGCTCACCGTATAACACATAACTTTTTTTCCATGAAGGATAAAATTATAGTTCTTCAAATTTAGATTTGTAACTCCAATATCTAGTGCTTCCACTTTGTTAGATAGTTTTTATTTAATATTTTTCTCTTTAATCAAGCTCTCAAGTCAAACCAATTACAATTCATATAGCCACGTGATAACACAACTTTTTTGTATGTATCAAAATTTAATTTTTATTTTTTTGTTGGATCAAGGACTTAAATATATGGTGCACTCATATTCTTCAATTTTTTTTTGATAATCTATTATTTTTCCACATGTGCAAAATAGAGAGCTTGATTTTCAGTGAAAAACCTACATTCACAAGAAGTAAAAAATAAATATAATAATCAAATTAAATTTTATTAAAATTATACTTTTTTGGAAGCTTATAATAGGGACTACATACTTTAAAAAATAAAATTAAATGAATTCATTTGATCCCCCAAAAGGTAAATCAAAGTGGTTTTTTATCAGCATTTTGATAGGTGTAAAGGAGACTCTGTTATAGGTATGGTTTAAAACTAGAAGGGTTATATCCAATGGGGCTTGGTCTAAGGTGGTTTGATCAAACCCTTTTCAATTGGAATCCTTTAAATGGAATATTTCAAGGCTTAAATCATTATATTTTCTAAAAATATGTGATTTCAACAAAAAACAGGATCTCCTAGAAATTGTAAACCACTATTGTGGTAGCACCCTAAATCTACTCTAAATGTATGCAAGCTTCAAAAGATTAAAGTCCTAATTAACAAATAAGCTAAATGTATGCATCTATGTTATCATGGAAACCACTAATGGAAGCTAAGCTAATGTGTTGCAATTAAAATAAGATAAAATTATGTTAAATGTGAGTGCAAATGCAAATGATTTTAACACATAAGTTTGTTGTTAAAAGATGGAGATCCATTTGTCTCCAAATAGTGACCTATTTATAGGAAAGTAAATGAGAAATGAAGGGTTAAGATAAAAAAGGCTAATCAAAGGTTAAGGATGGAAGAAGTTGGAGGCATGGATTATGGATTCTTATCAAGGGATGGTAATCAATGATGAGATTTAATCAAAGGTTCTCATTCATTCAAACAAACACACTTTTAACTTGTACAAGAGGTCACAAGTTAACTTGCACAAGAAGTTTTGAGTTAACTTACACATGTGAAGTTTTGAGTTAACTTACACATGTGAAGTTTTGAGCTAACTTGCACATGAAGTTTTGTAAGAATATTCTCTTTTTCAAATGAGTGAGAAAGAATATTAGATTTGGAATATTCTCATGGGTGAGGAAATAGATATTTTACAAATTAAAACAAAGTTTAATTGTGCAAAAGGGGGAGGAATGTGCAAAGGAGGAATATTCCCTTGCAAATGGAAGAATTGGTAATTTGATAATTAAAACAAAGTTTCAATTATACAAATTAGGGGAATTACATGATATTCATTAAATAATTGGTTTAATGGAGATCAAATGAAAAAGCAGTGGATGAGATTGATTTGATCTATCAATGGTCACAAATGAAAGGAGGATGAAACATGGATCAAGGAAAGATCAAGGGCTCACAATCATGCAAATAAACACACTTTGCAACAACTTTAAAAAGTTTTTTCAAAGTTTTTTTGGAGTCTATTCAAGTGGATGAGAGGGAAATTAGCAATTTAGTTAATTATAAAACTAAATTTAAATTTGTGCAAGATGAGGAATGTGGGGATATTCATTAAATTATTGATTTATTTAATGAAAAGGAGATGCAAATATGATATTTAATTAAATAGTTTAGGTTATTTAATTAAATAAGAGGACTTGGGGTTAAAATTAAATAATTTGCATTATTTAATTAAAAATCAGATGAAATGTCATTGTGAGAGGGGGTGAATTAACCCGATTAGGTCAACTAGATTAATAGGTGAAAATAAGGCATTTAATTAAATAATTAGGCTTATTTAATTAAACAAGTGAAAAGAAGATGGATTTGAGGACGAAATGATGTTAACTAGCCAATGTGATCCATTGAGACATTTTTAGGTGTCTACAGTTTCTTTGATTGATGATAGATCTAGCAGAAGGTAAATCAGAAGGATTTATGAGTGAAACAACATGGGACAAGGCTATGGTAGAAACATTGCTAGAGAGGATGCAATAGATGGATCATTGATGGGCTCTTGCACGGAACCTGAGGCTTAAGAAACAACAAGATTGTGTTAATAACTATACATTATTATTTATGTATATTTTATTATATTTATATTTATATTATATATTACACCATATTATATATACATAATAAATAACATAATATATTATTTATATAATGTACGATATAATATATAATATATAATATAAATATAATAAATAATATAACATATTATTTATATATTATATAGCATGCAATATAAATAAGTAACAAATCCTTTAAATCACAAAAAATTCATTAGCCACAATTGCACTTATGTTTTGAGGTTTGATTGAAAGACGAGGATGTAATGCAATGTTGTAGAAATATTAATGTTTCAAGATGACAATGTCTCAAATACATAAAACGTAGAGGGGGGAATCCACTTAATTCATTTTTAGGAATCTAAGATCCGTTTGAGTATCACATAGCATTATTATTCAAACATTAGACCATCATTATTATTCAAACATCAGACCATTCATTGTATCATCAACACATATCAACATATGCACATAGAGACAAAATATAACATATTTCTTGGTTCCTCCTTGTCATTGATCCTTGTTCAAAATTGTTAAATCATAATCCAAGGGTTTGATGACATGAGAAGATCATTTCCAAGCAAACTCTCAAAGGTTTTTATCAACACTACTTATTTTTGAGATACAAATTACATGCAATGAGGTGAATAGATTCTAGATATTTAGATGGGCACACTTTATTTCCACACAAATGGTTAATTTTCATAGATAGAGTTTATTTATGTAATTATGGAGATTAGTTCCACAAGAGTAGATATGACCTTGAATATAGTGTAGCTCAATGAACTATTGATTTGAGCTTATTACATTTAGATATGATCTCATATTTATAATTAAGCAACCTCTTCCTTGATTCCTGCCTCTCCCACTCTTACTGATCTTTATCTGCAAGTAGATAAATGTCATGTTGTTCATTCCTTCAGATGTTTCAATGTGTGACAATAGAATGGACTTTGTTTTTATCCATAAGTTCAGTGGCAATCAAATGAGCTTAATTTTTTTACAAATCTATTAGACTAAATGTATGTTCATTGAGTGTTCCTTCAAATGTAGTGGCAATCAAATGAAGTTCTCGTTGCTTGAATATAATAACCCATGTGAATTAAAAGCATTATTTTTTATAGTAATAGGAATGTGGTTTGGCACAAATCATTTTGTATTCTTGTATTTGAATTAGGATTTGGTTACGAGAATAATTGTTTAGGAAATTTGTTTGTATTTTTGTATTTGAATTAGGATTTGGTTGTGGGAAGAATTATTTAGGAAATTTATTTAGGTGTGTGAATATGTTGACTTTCAAGAACAATCAAGTAAGGATTAAAAGTGATGAACTATTTCAATCCCTTCCATTTTGTGCTCTAGAAAGAGAGCACACATCAATTGACTTCTAGACAGTTGCAAACTTCCACCAATGAAGATACATTTTCCTATGGCTGATATTTTATTGAAACATGTTGATCAATGTATTCTTACAGTGCTTAATGTTTGAGGCAGCGAGATATCGTATCCTTGTAAAAAGAATTTTACAATGGCATGGCTGGTAAAATTTTAATATATCCTAAGATTATGAGTCTATTTTAGTTGGGATATGATTGAAGAGAGCGAGGGGGGGAGAGAATATGGGGAAGAGGGAGATATATGTAGAGAGGGAGAGAGAAGAAGAGGGGGGAGGGAGAGGGAGAAAGAGAGGGAGAGGGAGAGATAAAGGTTGATATAGAGAGATAGACAAGGATAGAAAAAGAGATAAAGAGATAGGGGAATATACATAGAGACGGATATGGATAGAAAGAGATAGAGAGATGAGTGAGAGGGATGTCAAGTGAGAAACTAAGATAAATATATAGAGTAGAAGAGATGGAGTGAATAAGATAGAGAGAGGGAGGAATTTCTAGATATAGGGAGAGAGATGGATGGGTAGAGAGAGGGAGACATTTCTAGAGATGGAGGGGGAGAGAGGAATATAGAGGGAGAGATGAATATAGAGTGAGAGAGGAAGAGTAAGGAAAATAGATAGAGGTAGAGATGAATATAGAATGAGAGAGGAAAAGGGAGGAAAATAGATAGAGATATAGAGAGAGATAGAGGGAGAAATAAATTTAGAGAGAGATAGGGAGATATTGGGGGAGAGATAGGGAGCGATAGATAGAGACGAAGAGATAAGGAGATAAGGAGGAAGAGGGGGAAATAGAGAGGGATATATGGTGAGATAGAGTGATATAAAGATAGAAATATAAGGAGCTATAGAGAGAGGGGGAGATCGAGAGAGATCAAGAGAGAAAATAGAGAGAAGTAGAGAAAGACAAATAGAGATGGAGAGAGAGAGATAGAAATAGTTGGAGATAGAGAGAGAGAGAGGGAAGAGAAAGAGGTTGGGAAGGAGAAAGAGGGAGTGTGTGTATATGAGTGAGAGATAGATATGGAGAGGAATATATATTTACAAATAAATAGAGGGGGAGGGAGAGGGGGGAGAGAAACAAAGAGAGGAAGAAAAAAGAGAAATAGAAAGAGGGAGTGATAAGGAAAGAGAGGGAGAGATAGGAATAGAGATAGATATAACTTGGGAAATATAGAAACAGTGTGAGAAAGATAAATAAACATATAGAGAGGGAGCGATGGAATGAGAGAGAAAGAGGGAGAGGGAGAAATAGAGATAGAAAGAGGGAGACGATGAGGGAGCAATGGAATGACAGAGAAAGAGGGGAGAGTGAAAATTATTACATGTATATAATAATAAGTATTACAAAAAATTTATTAAATTTCTATTATTTGATGTTTATATCATATTATAATATTATTTAATTTAATGTAATTTTAAAAATAATATAAATGTAATATAAATATGTTAAACAAAAAAAAACTCCTTCAAAATGATATATGTTGACGTTATTTATATATGTTATTAATATTATTATCATTTTGGATTCCTACAATTGATATCTCTCGACGTTTTCTATATAGACTATGTCATAGAATAGTTACACAAGTTATAATTTTTATCGCATATACAATTTGCATTAAAAAAATGTAAAATGACACATGAAACTAAATCCTAGTACTTTTATTATTTAAAAAAATACATATATTAATTATTAGTTTTAACTAATTAATCTAAAATTAATAACTTACATTAAATTTAATTTATTTTACCCAAATTTTCCTTTCCTTTCATTTAAAACTCTTCCAAATTTTTAAAAATACTAAATAAAATAAAAATAAAACACCTTATTTAAGAAAAAAAATTAAAACTGTATTTACTTCTTTAAATAATCAATTAAGGGAACATTCATATCTATAGTCTTAATAAGAAGATAGCATGCTCTAAGCCAAAATTTGCATTGACTCTAGGAATTCCATTAGAATGAGGCGATCATAAACCCATCACTGACAAGGTAAGGGGAAACACCTTTGTTGGCTCTGTAAATGTAAAAGAAAATAAAAATAAACTTTATCTTTTCCTTAATGTGGGGTGCCTTCCTAATCATTGAAGGGGTCATGCAATAATCACAAAGAAGCCTCTGATTACACTAATGAAAATTATAAAATTTAAAGAGAATTTAATGCTTCCATGAAAACACATATCAAAATAATTTGAATGTACTAATTATAAAATTTACAGAGAATTTAATATTTCTATGAAAACACATATCAAAATTAGAGACATTAGATTTTCAAAGTCCATATTGATGAAAAATGTTTACTTCTAGATTCAATTGTGTGAATTTATTTGCATCAACATTTTAGATCACACTCCATGATCCATTTCTAGATTCAACTGTGTGAATTTATTTACATCAACATTTTGGATCACAATTCGTAATCTATCAGAACAAGAAAAATAAAAATAAACACATATCAAAATAATAAATCATTTGAATGTAAAGTTTAAAATTAAATAAATATAGAAGAAAAATAAAAATTTAAATATTTTATTTGTTAAAAGAAAATTCCACCATTAAAATTTTGATTATTAATGTAAATAATCTTTTTGATGAGTATTTAAGTTTAAATCTAAGTGGTTGAAGTTTTTTAACTTCTTTATCCATTAAAATCTTATTTATTTAAGGATGCTAATTTAACTTTTGCAATTCAATTAGCTGAAGTATGTAAACATAAAAATTGGATCAAATAAACATATATGTGAAACCCATCAACATGATAAACAATTAATTCTCATAAACAATTTTTTCTCTTAAAATTATATTCTCTTACTCTTACCCATACAAATGGCTAAATATCAGATTTGATTGCTTAATATTTTACATAATAAATGACTATTCTCAAATTGATGAAATGTACTAAGTAATTAACTAAAACAATTAGGACATGCAACTTCTTTAGGATCCAGTACTCAACTTATTTAGGAATTATTTGTGGAGTTGACGACAAATGCTAAAAACGAGGGAAACAAAATTGTGAAACCATGCAACATTTTTGTTAATACAATTTTTTTCCTTATTTTCATCCCCTCCTTTATTCTAGAACTTATTTTCAATTCTTAAATAGTAGTTGTTCCATTAAAATAGAAAAATATTTCAAATTATCATTTTCCCATAATTAAAATTTATATAAAAACACTCTAATTACTTAATTTAAAAAAAAAAAAACACTTAAACAATTACATAAAAACAAGAACTATTATTGATAATTATCAATCTTATATTTGTCAAACCACCTACCTATCTCTCATAAGTTGAAAGACAACCACTAATAATTTTAATTTTTTTTTAAAATGATCCACAAACTCTTCAACTCTTCATATAGAGCAACACTTTGACAAAGCTTCAAAATAGTAGCAACATTGAACAATATTTTTTTGTGAAAGTGAGAAGAACTAGCTTAGGTTGCTTCCCATACACTTCTTTTAAATATGCATTATAGTGCCAACTCTACTAGATGAGCAACTTATGCAAATATTCTATTGTGTATTGGCCAAAAAGTTATGCTAAGTCTTAATTTGTGGGTAGCAACATGTCTTGTAAAAATGGTGCACTAGGACAAAATGAAGTGATTGTATAAAAAATGGAAAATCCTATAATGATGTCAAATTATTTTTTCTTTATAAGGCCTTGCAATTCAATCATTTGCTTTATTGTTGTTACATACAAGATTAATGATTTTCTTTAAGAACAAGACCAAAAAGTCATTCTTATTGCTCTTGTTATAAACATAATTATGAGTACTCTTTTCTTTAGATTTCACCAATTGTCTTAGTACTATTTTTTTAAATGTACATTGTTGATTTATTATTTTTTCATGAAATATTTATATTAGCACTTATTAAGTTACATATATTTAATGCAAATATAGAATTTTATATCTTTCAAAAATATAAGCACTCCTTTAGGGAATGGTCTTGCTTGCATCAACTTCCCAGTCTCCATTGTGCTTTATGTGGACAACTCGAATCCCTCAAACATCTCTTTTGGTTCTACCCCCAAGCTCAAGAAGCATGTAATTGGATTCATGCCTTTTTTAGACCTTTTAGACCTGCCTTTTTTTCTTGGCATATGGTTTCACTTGGAGATTGGCATTGTCTCTTGCACAAGTATGCCCAGATCTGACATGCTTCCAGGATGGAAATACTTTTCAATATTTGGAAAGATATGAATGGTGCTCTCTTTAATCACTATGTTGTTGATAAGCATTTTTAATTATACACTAAAGCTATCATCTTCTCTAATGTTCTCATGTGGATTTAAGTGCAAGCTAACAAATTTGTAATTGAATTTGGTCATCTTTAAGAGTTATTGAACCACTAGGGCAATGTCCCTTGTACTATTATCTGGATTCTTCCTAACTCCATCTCCCCATAGGCATGTCAATGTGGATGCAACCATTTGGACATGTGTGATCATGGAAGTCATGGAGATTGTGGTTCTCATTCTCATGGCCCCTTGTTAGACTTCCAAGGATTGTGTTGCCTATGGAGGATGGTCCTAGCCTTCTTGTTTTCCATCTCCTAAGTGGAATACTAGCTAGTCAAACATTGGCAAATTTCATTGTCAACAACTCACCATTTTTTTCGTTCGTGCTCAATAAACTTTCGAGGAGAATGAAGTTGACACTGCCACTCCCATTGGTTGGGATCCAATTGATGATGCCACCCTTGGTGATATTTTGGGGAAGCTTGATGATCACGATTCTCCTCCCCTGCTTGGCGTAGCTTTGGCTGCTCAAGTTTTTTGTTTGCTTGACCCTTGATTTATTGTACTTTTTTTAGACTTTGTGGGTGTGTTATCACCATCCTACCTTTTTTTTAAATATTGTACTTTATTTTTGTTAATATAAAGTTTAATGGGAAGAATTCATAAAAAAAATATAAGCACAAAATATATATACCTCTGAAAATTTAATGTGTTTGTTCATTTGTTTACTTCATTAATGAACAATTGATTTTTCAAACATATTATATTATTTATCTTATTTAATTTATGTATTATTGCTTAGTATCATATTTTTAAGTGTATATTGTTATTTTTAATATGAAATCTATCTTCGGTCCACAAAATTAACAATACAATAACAATACTTTTTAAACTGTATTTTTTTAATATAATTTGTATTCACCCCTTAAAATTTATTATTAAATTGTTAAATATAATTAATATTATAATTTATATATCACATCAACATAAAATAAAATAAAAACTTAACCTGCAACCGTGTCTCCATTTTTTATTCCTTCAATCTCGATCCATTGTACGTTTCCCTGCAACTCTCGATTTCACACTCGTTTTTCTGGCCAAGGTTGGACAAAATGTTAAAAAAATAATAGAACTATTCCATGGCGTGAGCTCCACCGCCACATACGAATCGTTAAACCTACGCTACGACAAGTATCTACGCGTTATCTACATGAACTTTCTTGACAATTTCCTCTGTTTCACCTATATTATACAGCATAGTTTCTGCAATTTACAAACACTCATACTTCCCTTCCTTAACGGTTGAATTTTCCGTATCGAGATTTGCTAGAATTTGAATAAAGGGGAGTCCGTTGTTCTTCATATTAGGAGTCGTTGTGCTGCTGTTTGGTTGGAATGCAGCTGCACAGACTTCGAATTCAAGCTGTCCTTTAGAATTCACAGTAGGTGAGAACAAAACTTATCATGCCTGCAACAACCTGACTTTAGGAGCTACTCTGTCATATACCTACCATGCAGAGAATGGATCGCTAGATATAGCTTTCAAGGCATCCCCTGCTGCTTCTGGGGGTGGGTCGGTTGGGGGATAAACCCACAGGGGCTAAGAATGATTGGCACACAGGTTTTGATTGCCTTTCAGTCGAGTACTGGATCAACTGTGGTTGGCACGTATGCTGTGGTCTCCAAGTCTGCTGCTTTGACTCCCTGAGGTATGAGCCTCAATGTGACCAACAAGAGTGCTGTGTATGAGAGTAGCAACGGGAAGATAACAATATTTGCATCCTTGGTACTTGGTTCCAACCAAACCAGTATTAATGAGGTGTGGCAAGTGGGCAGCTCAGTCAGTGGCTCAATTCCTGACATACACAGTACCGCTGCGGCCAATCTCAACAGTTTAGGGACACTCGATCTCCAAAGTGGAGCCACCTAGTTATGTATGCAAGGAATTTGTTCCACCTAAATAAGCTGTACTTAACTACAATACAAATTGTTCAAGTCTTTTCATAAATAAATGTAACAAAATCTTTAATGCTTTCATCCAATGGTTGTTTCTTTGAAATGCTTTTAATTAGACAAGTGTTATTGATTGAAGTTATGAATCATTTCTTGAAATTTTGTTCTGTTTTACAAGTTTCAAGTTTGATATGTATTAATTTGAAATTATGGATCAAATTCTGATGGATAACATTTATATGAAGATAGGTGTATAAATGAATGGAATAATATCATAGAATATACATATACATGAGATTGCTGCACAAAATCTCTATTTACATAATTATGAGAGTTATGCCAAAAGGAACTAACTGATTTATGAAATTGATAGTTTAAAGCTTCAATTGAAATCATATTGACCATAGTTTGCAAACTCGGACTCGCCGCGGACTCGGTAGCTCAAAAATATGACTCGGACTCGGGAAAAGACTCGGCTAGGACTTGGCAAAAAAAAAAACCATAGTTTTACAAAAAAAACAAGAACAAATTAATGCATTTAGAGAACATAAGAGCCTAATTTGATTATCAAACACTCATAATTCAAAGATTACACGTCATATGATCATCAAACACTCAATAATTGAAATTTCATCATTCATAGTCATCAAATACTCATAGTTTCAATGTATAACAGCATCATAAGTTTATAAATGTTTACATATAATCATGTCAAAAAGAGGAAAACATTAACAACCACATGTAATCTACATCTTCCTCTTTGCCCTCCCAATGGTACTCAATTTTGGAGGCCTAGAACTAGAAGGTGCCCACATAATAGTATCCAAACGAGGACTAGGAGATCGAGCAGGGGAAACATGATATTCAAATGTGTCTTCGTTGTCCTCCATGGAATCCAATCTTTTTGCTTCTTCTTCTTCTGTTGCTACTCTCTCTAATTTAGCAAGATCCTCATCAGTAAGGAAGACATCAACCTCATCATTTTGTTCATCAATAGTCCATTCACCATATGGATCTATGTCATCCAAGTCGATCGACTCGTGTGAAACACCCTCCACTTTTCTAGTTCAAAGGCGAAGGTTGTACCGAACAAAAACTAAATCATTTAGGCATTGCTGAGTCAACCTGTTCCTCTTCTTTGTGTGAATGTTCTCAAATAAAATCCAATTGTGTTCACACCCAGAAGCATTGCATGGCTGTGACAAGACACGTATGACTAGCTTTTGAAGATTTGGTGTGCTAGCACCATAGTTCTCCCACCATAGATCTACAAAAACATGTTTAAAAAATATAAGTATTAAGAAATTTAAGAATAAAGTAAACAATCTATATGTAAGAATCAAGTTTCTAATTTCATTTTTTACCTGGTTGTTGTTTTCCTCTCCTTTCAATTGCTTGCTAGGAGGAAAAGAGTCTCCCCTCTACACCCTCGTAGACCTTGAATAGATAAAAGAAAAAGTAAATCAAATATAGAAAATTCATAGATAGTCAAGGCTCAACATTGCAAATTCATAAATAAGATGTAACAAATCTCACCTACAACTCATCAAGCACTTTATCTCTTAGCTCATGATCAGGAACCATCCTATCAATGCATATGACAAGACCTTCCATGACCTCCTCATTTGCATTAAATGTGTCAAAGAAGTAGAACTTCAGATTCAAGAAGTAGGCAAAGGCATGAATCGGCTGGTGGAGTTGGTGTGTCCATCTCCGATCAATGATGCGCTATGTATGATTTCATATTTCCTTTTGTTGCCACCATAGTAACGTGATATGGCCTCTTTGGCCCTATCCATGGCCTCATAGATGAAACCCATTGGCATGCCATTTCCATCCACCATACGAAGAACCCTCACCAAAGGTTCCATCACCTAAAAAAGTGAAAACAAATGTTAAATCATAACAAAATTAACCCCTCAAAAAATAAAAACAGCAAATAGATTATCTGTGTATAATTTTTTTTGTGTGTGATTTCTACTTACCCCCTTCAACTCCTCTCCATTTTTGATGAATGTCTCATCAAAAAATATGGCAACAATCCTCTCCCCTTCAAGTCTATTGGAAAATGAGGACTCCTTCCAAGCATCGAACATGAACATTTGCTTGAGATGACCAATGGCACCAAGAATGCTTTGCAATGTGAGGAAGTGGCTAGCAAATCATGTCACTGTAGGTCGCACAAGGTCCTTGCCATTTGTAAATTTCATCATTAAAGAAAGCACCCAAGTATGGTTGTAGATAAATTTTGTAACACTTTTTGCATCTTCAACCACTCTTTTGACCCATGAAATCTTCCCAATGTCCTCTAGCAATAGGTCTAAGCAATGTGCAACACACGGAGACCATGCAATTGTGGGATACCTCTCCATAAGTAGTCTACCTGCAGCTACATATGCAACTGCATTGTCTGTGATGATTTGGACAACATTATCAACTCCAACCTTCTGGACCACCCCATCTAATAAATTGCATAAAGTCTCAGCATTTTTAACTTCATGGGAGGTATCTATTGATTTTAGAAACACCAATCCACCATTAGAGGCCACTAAAAAGTTAAGGAGAGTTCTATTTCATCCATCTATCCATCCATCAGATAAAATGCTGCAACATTTTCTTCGCCAAAATTTTTTTTGCTCATCAACCACAAGCCATGTATTCTTTACGGCTTCCTCTAACAATGGCCCACTCAAATCTCTAGATGATGGGGTCTTAAACCCCTTTCCTGCAACTATAAGGGCATTCACCAAACCTTCCCAATATGGGTTGTTTATAACATTGAAAGGTAGATTTCTGTAGTACCAAAAGTTTGCAGCAACCATCCTAGCTTCTTGATGCTTTTCCTTATTCCAACTGGTACCTTCAAGTGAAGGTTGTGCTCCTGGAACATTATGTGGAATAAAATAATTTGGTCCTGATGAAGGACCCTGACTAGCACTAGCAGTAGAAAAGGAACCATCAAAACTCACCAAAAGATGAATATGGAGCACGGAAGCTTGGACTTGCAACACCATGGGGCATAGATGGTGTAGATTGGGATTAGGATCCACTCATTGCTACTGCTAGAGTATCCTTTTTTTTTTGTCTTTCCTCTTTTTAAGCTCATATTTAGCAAAAAGGGCCTTCATCTCTCTAATAATCTTAGGAGTAGTATTCTTGCATCCCTCCACATTTTGCCTAGGTATTCTAGCAAGGTGGTATTTTAATCTATTTATTCCTCCTGTCATCCATTTTTGGCATTCATTACATGTCACTTCACCTTTTTTATTTCCTGGAATTCCATACTTCCATGCAGGGTCTTTTTTTATTCCCTTTGGATTTGAAGACGACATTGTTGTTTCAAGTTCAACATGGAAAAAAAAAATCAACTAGGGTTTTCTTTTTTTAGCAAATAAATGTGATTCAAAGTTTCAAATATTTGAAAAAGAAAAAGAATGCAAAACCAAGCTAGAAACAATAAGAATTAGGCTATTAAGGAAAATAGAAAAAAATTTGGCAGCATTTCCCCTTATTTTTCTTATTTTTTTGATTTTGAATGCAAGAAAACAAACAAAAAGAATTGTTAGATCACTTACTTGGCTCTATTTTGATCTTTTTAGTTTGTTCTCCTTGCTTCAATCAACCCCAAATCAATTTGTAAACCTATTTTTCACAACTGAGAGTGTTAAAATGAAAAAGAAAAAAAAGAAATATGGGTTTTAACCCATTTTAAAACTCAGCCGTGCAGGAGAGTCTTGGGTCAGGACTCTCGAGTCCGACCTCGGGACTCAGTTGAGTCCTAAGCTCGGACTCGGGAGTCCTGACCCAGGACTCTCCTAGACTCGACTCCCGAGTTCGTGGTGAGTCGACTCGGCTAGGCCACGGACTCCTGAGTCCGCGGCGAGTCCGCAGAGTCTGCAAAAGTTATGATATTGACAATCCATTTTACATCCTTGTCATACATATTTTTTAGCTATTCTTGCATGTCGGGAAGACATAGTTTACAACTAGAATATGATTCTAATTTGTGATTTCTTGTAAGTTTCTTATGGGTTTGTATGAACTGTGTAAATCTTCCTAACACCATAATTATAAAAAACAATCAAACATGAAAAAGGAAAATCTTCATCATTTGAATTTGGCGACTTCCAAATATTGATATTCAATCTAGACTAGTGCTTCTAGAGCAACCAAACCAACAATATATTAATGAACAAATGGAGCCATGTGACCATATTTCTTTGAGGCAATTTTGTTAAAAAATAACACTCTATGTTGTGCTTGCACATTTCCACATTTTGCATACATATCTACCAAGCAATAAAAACATTTACATGGATGCCCATACCAAGCTATAAAAATATGTACTTATATATTACTTTTATAAATTATAGAGAGAGAGAAAGAGATATAGAGAAATAAAAGAGTGAGAGGGGGAGGGATGGAAGGAAGGAGAGAGGGAGACAAATAGACAAACATAGACAAAGAGATGAAAATCCAGTCTCCAGAAATGCAATATTCTATAAAGATTGTGATTTCCCTCTTTCTTCTTATTTCATCTACTTCATCCATCAATATTCTCTTTATTTGTCAACTAATTGAATGCATTTCATCATCTAGAAAAATGAGTCATTATTGTTTGTAAAAATGTTTATCCTACACACTAAAATTACGTAGAGGATATCGATTGAATTTTCTAAAAATCTCCATACAATGGAAGCAATTGGACAAACACACTAAAATAAAGGAACGTCAACCATGTCATGCCACATGGTCTCCACCTAAAGGGAGCAAGCTAACTATGGACATTAATGACTGACATTGTCTATGGACATT
Source organism: Sequoia sempervirens (assembly GCA_007258455.2). NCBI lineage: Eukaryota > Viridiplantae > Streptophyta > Pinopsida > Cupressales > Cupressaceae > Sequoia > Sequoia sempervirens. The sequence goes on along the minus strand of VDFB02262125.1, from coordinate 51,154 downwards.
TTTTGATCTATCGAAAGCTATTTGATGTGAGATGTCACTATTTGTGTCAATTGGTTTTAGCTACAAGCTTCTTTGGTCATTAAAAAACATAAGCTATAACATGTAAATTTTCAACACAAGGAGATGCTAAATTGTTAGTTCATTGGCGATCTATGATAGTCCTTAAAAAAATACAATATTTTGTGCAAAATATTTAAATGATCTATATATATTTTTCATATAAAATTATATTATACAATTGTCAAAATATTCTATATTTTTATCTATCAAATATATTATACATATATCTCTATATATAATCAAAATTCAAAAGAAAGAGCTAACAAGGATACTTTAGCTCTAGTAGAAAGGCATCAGACCCTTAAAGGGGTGCATTAGAATGCAAATTTGAGCTGTTAATATTGATTTTTGAATGTCATCGTAGACTCATCTTATTTTATATATTTTTCATATAAAATTATATTATACAATTGTCAAAATATTCTATATTTTTATCTATCAAATATATTATACATATATCTCTATATATAATCAAAATTCAAAAGGAAGAGCTAACAAGGATACTTTAGCTCTAGTAGAGATGCATCAAACCCTTAAAGGGGTGCATTAGAATGCAAATTTGAGCTGTTAATATTGATTTTTAAATGTCATCGTAGACTCATCTTATGGATCTCAATATCTTTCATGTGGATTGATTTCTTTCTTCTTTATACCACTTTCCATTTTGAGGAAGGTGAGAAAGACTATTCATCTATAGCTGACCCTCCACCCTCCCCAAGAAGAAAAGAATCATTGATAATAGTAGGAAGGACAAGTATTGATGAGCTCTTTCTTTGTGTAGGAAAAATATTCTCTTCCCTAACTAAGGGAGATTTCTTTGGTGTCAACTCAAGCTCAAAAGATTGCTCAATTTTCCTATTTTAAATTTGATTTGTAAAAGGAGACTGAGAATTCTCCAAAGGTCCATCTATTTTGAAGTGTTGTGGGAGGGCGTCTTTCCACCATGTTGCTTGATCGTTTGAGTTGTGCTTGGAGTAGAGACATTTGACAGTAGTGTGCCCTATAGCAAAACACCAATGACATCGAAATGGTAAAGCTTCATAGTCCAATATTTGAGACTAGCTAGGCTCAACAAATTTGAAAGTAATATTTGCACAAAGATCCTTCAAAGTGTCCAAATCAACAAGAATGTGTGTAAAATTGTGTGTGTAAAGTCAGAAGTGTCCAGAATGAGTTTGACATGTTTGGACACCATGAGATTTCCTATAACCATGATTGGGCTTCACCAACCATTAGCTCATTGTTGCAAGTGGCAATAATTGATTTTATTGACTCCAATTGTTCTACATACTAACTACCACATGTTTGAACAAGTCACCCTACACCAAGCACTTTATTTATTGAAGAATGCAAATATTTTGATATTTTGATATAATTGTAACACATTAATCTTCTAGCATGAAAATGCCACCACCATGCTTCAAATGATCATATAGGTGTTGGGAAATCACACTTGGTAAACAACATCAAATCTTCCCTCTCAATAGTAGTATCACAAGAAAGATCAACATTATTATTGTTTGCACCAACAAGAGTCACAACTTTTTGTTAGTGTAAATAGTGTCATTATCACACCTAGTTAGCTAATCACCTTTGTAAGATTGACCTATTCACACCTAGCTTAAGTTTACTTAGGTTTATTCTTCTTTTGTTTCATTTCATATAGTTGATACATGTGTCCTCATGACTTGAGACATCTATTGACATTTTCTCACACATTCACCAAGTGAGCTCACAAGTGTCCCATCTTTGGAGGGGTAGTCAGAGTTTCATTCCCTACCTTCTCTCATTTTTGCCTATATATGCAAGCTTGATCATTGTATTAAACACTCTTCATGATATATTGATAGACATATTAGTGTGCTTACTTTGTTCACTTGTGGTCCAAGTTTGTTTCGAGCTCTCTAATCTTGGTATTCTCCAACATGATATCAGAGCCATGAGAGTATGTTCCTTCCCACATCAAGGTGGATTTTGCATATATCCCTATCAACAAAGCATCATAGAGCCAAACAGGCAACACCATTGCATCTAAAAGGTTCAAGAAATGAAAAAATACCTTTTGTTTTGTCAATTTCAATAACTTTGATTTTTTGCAATTGTTTGGACCTCTGTGCCAATTGTACAAAATTTAAAAAAGAATTTTAAAAAAATAACACAGAGCCAATCCATCCATTTTGGGTCACTATATGTAATCTTGTAGACATTTCTAATCGTAATTTGACCTATTTGCATGCATAATTTGGCTTCAACTTGTTTAACCCGTTTGCATCTTTGGAAGGTTCTGTAATTGTTGATTCTCTATTTGGTTCTCTTCGTGCTTGTACATCAACGCTCAAATCATAGTTTGTGTTTGAGGCATGGAAACATATTATCTACCTACAGCCACAGAGGTTTTTGCAGGTTTATTTACTAGTATTTGTTGCAACTTGTTTGTTTGCAGGTTCTATTCGTGGGTTTGACAATTTGTGGCATATCATTGGTCAATTTTTTTGTCTTATTAGATTTCTTTATGGTTGATTGCTTCACTATTGGCAACGCTGGTCAAACTCCACACATACCTGTAGCCTCATCCACTTGCAATCTCTTGCCTGCGACCTTAAATGACAAGCATAGTTTGTGGCATAGTTCATGAACTGTGGTGTTTGTAGTTGATTTTCCTCTAAAAGGAAAAATATCTTCAACTTGCACAGGAGCAGTAGCCACCCCCAGAAAAAATGACCTGCATTCATGTGGTGACCTCTTTCTTCCCAAATGTAATATATTCCAGAAAGAAACTCACATTGCTGGAAAGGTATCAGTTGTATGCATAGACAAGTTTGGCGTTGAGTGACAGGTGCTCATCTCTACTAGGTGTCTCTCACCTTCAAGAGATATGTTTTAAAGTATTTTTTTGAAAGCATAGTTCTTTGGTTCTCCACCGTTGGCTCCACATTTTTTATCTTCCACTTCTGGCAGTGTTGTTCACTTTATATGATTTGGGTGCAAGCTTTCACACACCTCCCTGAATCTTCTACCATAAAACTCCACGCCCTCACAAATCTACAAGTCGCGACCCCTACCAAGAAAAATAACCATTCACAGGTGGCACCAAGATCTCTGAAATATAGCTCGAGTCTCTACAATGACTCTTTTTGTTCCTATTGCACGTGTCACTCCATCTCTACGCCTTGGACTTGGTCGTTGATTCCATCCCAAAATATCTGTTTGTCAATTGATCTCCTATTTTCTTTGTAGTCTTATGACTGTTTACATGCCACATCAAGCACAAAGACATCGTCAATCCCTTTTTATACTCGTAGTGGTTAAAACTAGCAATGGCACCTTCGTGTGCAATGGGTACGCCGAAGAGTTGTGGAAGGTCAATTAGTGATAGGTTCTGTTTTTTATTTATGAAAATTCAGATTATTGTTATGAACTGCATTGAATTACATGTCAATGTTGTTTTGAAAGTTTGTTTTCTGTATTGAACTGCAAGTTAATGTGTATTTGGAAGAAAAATTTGTGCAGTGGAGTCCATAAATGTAGCATATACTTGAATAAAGTAACTTGAAAAATGTCTGAAAGTTAAGAGTTATCTTGAGTATATATGTTATTTTGGTTAAGTGTGTTAAGTACAAGTGAAATACCACCAGTCTTAAAAGCATGGTTAGAAATGACTATGCAAATAAGAGTAATGTAGGAAACCATCAGCATTAAAAAAACATAAGAAGAATACGATATCCTCTTCATGTATTCCTTTTATAAGAGAAACAATTTGGTGTTGAAATGATATGCAAGTTTTCCTCTTTTCTTGTGAATAAGGAAAAAAGGAAGAATTTATTACACAGTGAAGTACTAATACTTGCTGGTATTGGCATGGTGTGATGGTTTATAGGTGGCATTGTTGTTCTTGCCACCAAGGTTCAAACCCCATTGGGGTGGTGTTGTTGAATGGTTGTATTCCGGTTCATAGCTCCGGTCAAAAGCGTTTACCCCTTGAATAAAAAAAAAAAAAAAAGTACCAATACTTGAAGAGTAAATCTTAGAAACCAAAAAGTGTAGTATTTTATTGAAAAAGAATAGTTTAGAACTATTTAAATTTTTACAAGATTAAATTTGCTAGCCACACCCATAGGCCAACATACAATAGGAAGGTGTATTAGCCATCTCCTGGGATGAGTAAGGTAAAAAATTATATAAGTAGAAAATTATGAATGAGAAATAAAGCTACTTGAAGCTAAATACTATGTACCTTATTATGTAAAAAGTAAATGTGACTACTATCTAAATTTAGGACATGCTAGAGAAGTAAATGTGCCTACTATAAAAATTTACAAGGAGAACAATGTTGATAAATCTATTACAATATTTATTCTATCAATTGCAGCTAAAGAGCTATTTTTGGTTATTACTCCTTTGTTGTTGAAAGTTGAACACAAGAATCTAGTGTAGAGATATAAAGTAAGAAACTATCTACGGATATCTAGTTTAAGATAACTTTACCAATATAACAATCATGAAAATACAGGGGATTTAGATAAAAAAAATATAAACCTAATTCTATTATCCCATATTTGTAAATTTGTAACTTTGACTTTGAATATCTATCATTAGTTTTGTGTCTGTTGTTCAATAGAACACCTCTTATGAGAGGAGAGCTCATACATGTATTATATTAGATTTCCTAGGTATTATTCCCTTGAGTATTGAGTGGTTCTATTTGTATTTGTGCATGATATTGTCCTTTTGTTTGCAGGCATAAATATGGGATTGTCTGAGAACTGCAATGGAAAGAGGATTGTTGTTGACGAGTACAAGTTTTTTCAGGATGACAGACATAAGAGTCTCTGTAGGCCCGTTGAGAGATAATATAAATATGGTCTTTATGAAGATCTAGTGAGCTCATATGACAACATTTGGGATGTGGAATCCTGAAAAATGTGAATTGGGTTAGTTTTATTTAAATTAGGGTTCATTTGTGACCTGAGAAAGGTGAAAACTAAATTATTTTTGATGAAAGATCTGAATTTGACTTAAGATTCTTCCTTTTTATTATGTGAGAAATTCTAATTAATATGCATTGGATGTACTTATCAATGTGTATTTTTAGTTTATGTCATATTTGAAAAACTGAGATTTGGCAATAACTCAGTTGATCATTGGGAAAAAACTTAGTAATTGTTGGCAACAAAAGGGTAGACAACTAAGAGGGGAGGGGTGAATCAGTTGTCACAGAAATTATACTTATTAAACTTATTCTCAAATATGATAAATAAACATGAAAGCATAAATCATCACCACATCAAAAACACACATAACACCAAGATTTTTTACGTGGAAACCTTGTTAGGGGAAAAACCACAGTGGAGGTTAGTCCACAAGATTATACTTTGTTAAAAGTATGATAAATGGGGAATGCACATGCATTCAAACACACTACCTAGAGCACATTGCTCAAATACAATAGGCTTACTATCCAAAGAAGACTCACTGTCTTACAAATAAATTTGGATTTAATCTAGAAGATTTTGAACTAAGAAAATAGCATATGCTAATGCCTGATTACAATTCCGATTAAGCACACTTTCATTTGCTCACTCTTCTTCGCACTTTACTTCTACTTTCGAAAGATTAGAACATTATTTGCACTTAGCACAGAGCATACATCACACACCTTCGCTCACCATACCTCCAAATGGTATAAACAATCGATCATATATATCCGCAACCAAGGATAACATCATCTACATGTCAATTTTAACAAAATATAAAATGTGTACAAACTGTCAGCCCAAAACAATGAACAATTTACAATGCGAACCAAAAAATGTCGACCAAGACATAGTAAGGATCCAAAACAACATCCTTGAATTTGGAACACCTTAAAAAATTATTCCTCAAAGATCCACAACACGCTATAACCACCCTGTTAGCCATGAACATGAAAAATATGAACTCACAGAAGAAAATCACCAATTGCAAGCACAACGATCAATGCAGATCAATAACACAGATAGAGCACAATCTAGAAACATCTACAAGCATCACGAATCACTACAAAAGTATATGCAACACTTCACATTACTAAAATCACATTATCTTCTTTCAGGAACACTAGTTGAAGCAACTAACAACTGTCAGAACAAAAATACTCATAACTCGATCAAATCTTCATGTGAACCTTTGAAACTTCATGTGGATAAACTGGATATACTTGACAACAAACCCTTTGATCCACAACCTCTTATCATCAATATACTGAACTTCACTGCATCACTGACAACCTGTGACTTATTTTACTACAATATTCTCAATATCCTTGACATATACAACCTTAAAGATATTAATGCTAATAGTGTTGACATCAATGACAACCACATATCAGCAATATCCAACAATCTCCCCCTTTGGCATTGATGGCAACACATGATGTGAAAGACACCATCAACGACACTTATCTTGGCACTTTCTCCCCCTTAGATTTTGACTCTTTTTCTACTTAACTCTTTCATAGTTTTTCACATGACTCTTCTCCCCCTTTGACATCAATGAAAAAAATACACAACACGCTACAATCACCCTATCGGCCATGAACATGAAAAATATGAACTCACAAGAAAATCACCAATCGCAAGTACAACGATCAATGCAGATCAACAACACAAATAGAGCACGATCTAGAAACATCCACAAGCATCATGAATCACTACAAAAGTATCCACAACACTTCACATTACTAAAATCACATTATCTTCTTTCAGGAACACCAGCTAAAGCAACAAAACAACTGTCAGAACACAAATACTCATAACTCGATCAAATCTTCATGTGAACCTTTGAAACTTCATGTGGATAAACTCGATATACTTGAAAAAAAAACTCTTTGATCCACAACCTCTTATCATCAATATACTGAGCTAGCCTTCATATTGAACTTCATTGCATCACTGACAACCTGTGACTTATTTTATTACAATTTTCTCAATATCCTCGACATATACAGCCTTAAAGACATTAATGCTAATAGTGTCGACATCAATGACAACCACATATCAACAATATCTAGCAATCTCCCCCTTTGGCATTGATGGCAACACATGATGTGAAAAACACCATCAACGACACTTCTCTTAGCACTTTCTCCCTCTTAGATTTTGATTCTTTTTCTCCTTAACTCTTTCACAATTTTTCACATCACTCTTCTCCCCCTTTGACATCAATGAAAAAGATACACAACACGTTACAATCACCCTATTGGCCATGAACATGAAAAATATGAACTCACAGAAGAAAATCACCAATCGCAAACACAACGATCAATGCGGATCAACAACACAGATATCTAACATGATCTAGAAACATCCACAAGCATCATGAATCACTACTGAAGTATCCGCAACACTTCATGTTACTAAAATCACATTATCTTCTTTTAAGAACACCAACTAAAGCAACATAACAACTATCAAAACACAGATACTCATAACTCGATCAAATCTTCATGCGAACCTCTAAAAATTCATGTGGATAAACTAGATATAATTGACAACAAACCCTTTGATCCACAACCTCTTATCATCAATATACTGAGCTAGCCTTCATACTAAACTTCACTGCATCACTTACAACTTGTGACTTATTTTATTACAATTTTCTCAATATCCTCGACATATACAACCTTAAAGACATTAATGCTAAAAGTGTTGACATCAATGACAACCACATACCAGCAATATCCAATAGTAATAACATGGAAAACTTGTTGAAAAGCTAATTTTTTGTGTGAAATTCTAATTGATATGCATTGGATGTAATTATCAATGTGTATTTTTAGTTTGTCATATTTGAAACACTCAAACTTGGAAATAACTCAGTTGATCCTTAGGAAAAGACTTAGTAATAACATGGCAAACTTATTGAACACTAAGTGTAAAAATATTCTTCAAAAATATGCATATTACTAAAATTTGGTTGCTAGGACATTGAACTAAAAGGTTTTAAGGAATCACCTGATTATTTAAAAAACTGAATTGATGGAAACATATCTTGTTTATCTAGGGTTTCTTTTCTAGATGTATTGATCAATGCATATTTTTAGTTTATGTCATGGCTGGAGAACTCATAATTTATTAAAAAATCAAGACTTGGAAAATTTTGGGGAAAAACTTTGGAATAACTTGCAAAATTTATCAAACATTAATAAATGCCTAAATTTGTAATAATATTCTTCAAAAATAGACTTATTACTTAATGATAATGTGGAACACATTTAAAACAGATTCATGATTAAAAATAGACACAGTGTCAAGTTTATACATAATTGACAATTACATATCCATAATAAAATAAGGTGCACACAAATAGATTTGATTAGGGAATACATAATATAATTGAAACTATCAAGGCATGACACATAGCAACCATGACATATGCCAATCCTTAATTTAGCTGTAATGTTTCGTAATATAGTTATATAATGCTATGGTGAATGCCCTATCATATGAATATTTGAAAATTTATTTACTTTTGAATCTCCCCAATTTTTCAATTTCCATCCACTACTATCCTATAAAAAAACCCTCTTGTTCCCTACTGTCCCACAAATAAGTCCCCTGTTTCCTGCGGTGGGTATAACCTTGTTTTGAGTCGGAGAGCCCACCAGAGGGGCTAGATTTGTTTTCTGATGAAGCAGATTCAGATTTAAGGCATAAAATGGCACTGGTAAATATGTATGAGAACATTGGAAGAATATAGAAGGCACACAAACTGTTTGACAGAATGCCTCAAAGAGATGTCAATGTTGAAAAATGAGGTGTTTTCTTAGCTTAATAATCTGTAAAACTTCAATATTGTTGTTCTAAGTAAGTCTTTTCTTTGTTACATAAATTCTTTGTGGATCATTATCTTGATTAATTCATTTTACTGTTGTAGAATGAAGAGAGAAGTTGATAGAAGAACTAGACAAGATATTAGAAGGATCACACAAGATATATCGTGGAGAAACCCTTTCAGGAAAAAACTCCACCAAGAATTATTCTATTATTCAATCTCTGAATTACAATAGCTCCAATTCTTTCTTGAGAATGCTTCTTCTGTCTTTACCAATCTTCTTCACACCTGCAATAACAATTATGAAAACTCTATTCAACTTGAATGAGATATAGAGACACTATGCAACCTTGTAATCTCCAAATGGTGATAATTACAATGCACAAGCTCAAGCCCTTGAAAAGGTATGCCATATTCCTTCAAGTTGAGTTATTCAATGAAGACTAAAGCTTACAACATGTGCTTCATGCATTTGGGTGTCCCAAATTGAAGCTACAACTTCTCCTTCACTTCGGTGATAATTCCAAAGCCCTTCCTCAATATTGGCACCCTTAAGTAAAGCTACTTAACTAAGCCTTCAAAAATATCTTATCATGCATGAGAGGTAAATCCAATAAAGCATCTTCGGCGCCCAAGTTGGCTCCAAGTTCTTTATAGTTAACTGAAACATTTACTCAACACCATTCCCAAAGAATGGTCATCCCTTGTTAACTGGCGGTAGTCCCTGTTATCTGTCATACAACTCTATGTTATTTAGCCATGCATTACAAGTTAACTGAAGCTAACTACATGCAACTCAAAATAACCAACATGCATGCAACATGCACTTGCATGCAACTGAAGATAACTAAACCGAACTGAATTGAACTGAACTGAACTAAATTGAACTGAACTAAACTGAACTAATCTTAACTGAACTGAACTGAACTTCAAGCATGCAAACATAAAATCCTAACTCCTAGGATCTTTACATGCATTCAGAAGTGTTAACTGTTACTCCATATAGTTAACTGAACACAAGGTGAGTTTCACCTTACCATGTGAGTGTCCCATGTGTCCCTATTATTTAGGAACTCACTATGGACGCCCTCACATGCTTCTTACATTTAGAATTAATTACAAATGTCAATAATCATTATTATTTCATCAAATATTAATCTCATCATAATCTTAGTGTTATTGAACACATTCCAAGAATCTAGGAGATACATGAAATAATAAATGTTTAGGATTTTCAATTGAATGGCAACCTATTTCCAACATTCTCCCACTTGACATTATACATTGCAATTATTCTAAACAAGAAATAATAAATTTAAATCAAGTACATGACTCAAGGCCAATGGCCTTCCTGTACCATGAGAACTTATCTGTAGGAACTGGCTTCGTAAGATAATCTACAACATTAATTAAAGTGTCAACTTTTTCAATTAATACTTTCCCACTCTCAACCATTTCTCGCACAAAGTGATACTAAACTTCTACATGTTTAGTACGAGCATGATACATAGGATTTTTGGCTAAACAAATAGCACTCTGACTATCACATTCAAGCCTAACTTGCTTGCAATTAAAACCAATACCTGAACCAAGCCTCTATAACCAAACTGCCTCTTTAGAGGCATGTGTGGCAGCCATGTACTCTACTTCTGTGGTGGACAAAGCAACCGTGGGCTTCCTCTTACTCATCCAACTAACCGCAGCTCCAAACAAAGTGTACACATAACCACTTGTTGACCTCTGATTGTCCAGATCTCCTGCCCAATCTGAATCAACAAACCCCTGTATGTCCAATGATCTATTCATAATATCAATATTATTTGAACCATGATAAACTAAACAGTAATCTGAAGTACCTTGTAAATATCTAAATACCCTCTTAACATAAGTCCAATGTTCTTTACCAGGGTTAGACATAAACCTATTAAGAACTCCCACTGCTTGTGCTATATCTGGTCTCGTACAGACCATTGCATACATTAAACTACCAATTGCACTAGCATACGAAATTTCAGACATTTCCTAAAAATCAAAATCAAATTTAGGACTCATATCTAAACTTAACTTCGTGCCAACTGGTAAAGGAATATTGGTAAAGGAATATTAACCAGTTTACTGTCCTGTATGTTAAATATTTTCAAAATAGTATCAACATAATTACTCTAACTTAAGCAAAGCTTTTTGTTACCTCTATCTCTACTGATCTCCATACTGAGGATATATTTTGCAGCCCCTAGATCTTTCATCTCAAATGTGCTCGAGAGTTGTGCTTTCAATTCTCTGATCATTACCTTGATGTTACCAATAAACAACATGTCATCAACATACAAGATAATAATTAAAAGCTGATCATCAATAATTTTTATATAAACACAATGATCTTCCTCACTCCTAACAAAACCAATTTTTAATGCAAAAGCATCAAACTTCCAGTACCACATTCTGGGTGACTATTTTGAACAATCCATATAGAGATCTCTTTAACCTGCAAACCAATTCTTCTTTTCCTTTTACAACAAAACATTCAGGTTGCTTCATATAAATCTCCTCATCAAGATTCTCATGCAAAATAGCAGTTTTCACATCCATTTTCTCAATTTCAAAATCATAAGCAACAACAATAGATAAGAAGAATCTAATAGAAGTTAATTTAGCAACAGGAGAGAAGATTTCATTAAAGTCAACTCCCTCTCTCTGGGAGTAGCCCTTGGCTACTAATCTAGCCTTGTACCTTTCGAGATTACCATCTGCACCAATCTTCTTTTTAAAGATCCATTTACAACCTATGGCCTTTCTATCTTTGGGAAAACTCTCAAGATCCCATGTGTCACAAGTATCCAAGGATTTCATTTCCTCATGCATAGCTTGTGACCAAAGCTTACTCTCGTTTGAGGACAAAGCTTCCCTATAAGAACTGGGTTCATCATTAGTACTCATTAAAGCAAAAATACAACATAAATTAGGTGGGCTATACCTATCAACGGGATTCTATTGTCTTGTGGATCTCCTTAAAGGAGTTTCTTCTGGTTCCTCAATATGCTCATCTTGAGCCTCTATTTTAGAAGAACTCTCTGAACTCTCTTCTTGTGATTCATCCACTTGTTCTTCAACATGTGCATCTTGTTGTTTCTCAGTATTTGTCTCAAAATGCACTGTTCGAGAAGTATCCTTTTCCTTTGGTTGTTCTTCTCCTTAATAAGCTCTAAATTACCTAAAAATAACATCTCTAGATAAAGAAACTTTTCTTGTTAGTGGATTAAAAAGCTTGTAACCTTTTACATTTTCACCATAACCTATGAATATGCATTTTTGTGCTTTAGGATCCAATTTAGATCGCTTTTCTTGAGGCATGTGAACAAAAGCCTCACAACCAAAGATCCTTAAATGTGCAACACTACGTTTCTTACCTAACCACATCTCATAAGGACTTTTTATCTTCAATAGATGAACTAGGGGATCTATCGATTAAATAACAAGAAGTACATGTTGCTTCAGCCCATAAGGACCGTTCAAACTTAGCACTACTTAACATACTCCTAGCTTTTTCCATTAAGGTTCGGTTCATCCTTTCTGCTACTCCATTTTGTTGAGGTGTATATGGAGTAGTTTTCTGTCTCACTATTCCTGCATGCTTACAATAATAATCAAATTCCTTAGAACAATACTCACCACCATTATCTGATCTCAACACTTTTATCTTATAATCTGATTGTTTCTCAACCAAAGCCTTAAATTCCTTAAACTTATTAAACACATCAGATTTGTTATGCATAAAATATATCCAAGTGTATCTTGAGACATCATCAATAAATGTGACATAGTATCTAGATTTTCCAATAGAGTCAATATCGACAGGACCCATTACATCTAAGTGAATAATCTCTAATAATCTTTTAGCTCTATTTGTACCACTAGGAAATTCAGATCTAGATTGCTTTCCAAACACACAGTGCTCACAAAAGTCATTTTTTCCAATATCATAATTAGGAATACTGTTAACCAAATTTTTATTAAGAATGCTCCTAAGACCTTTTTCACCTATATGGCCCAATCTATGGTGCCATAGCATACATGTATTTTCAGCTTCAGTTACATTTGATAAAATATTTACATTGGAGGTATTCAGCTTAAACAAAGTCCCAATCCGAGATCCTTTAGCAACCACCATATTCCCTTTCACCAATCTGCAACCACCTTTGTCAAATGTCACATGCATTCTAGAATCATTAAACTTAGAGACATAAAGTAGATTCCTTGCAAGTCCTGGAATATGTAAAACATCATTAAGGGTATTAACACTACCATCATTGAAACACAATTTTACCTCTCCTTTGCCAACAACCTTTGTTGTGCTATTGTCTCCAAAGAAGAAATCTCCTCCATCATATGTAGTATATTTAGAGAACCACTCCTTTCTAGGAGTCATATGATAGGAGCAACCTAAATCAATAAGCCAAGAGTTATCAACAACAGTATTAGAAGAAATGACTAATGCATCATTACTGTCATCGGATTTTTCTGTAGAAGCATCAGTACTCTTCTTCTTTCTCTTACAATCCTTTTTAATATGTCTAGGTTTTCCGCAATTCCAACACTTTACCTTACTCTTACTAGGGGTTTTTGACCATCCTTTAGACTTACCCTCTCCTTTCTTGTCTGCTTTAGATTCCTTCTCTTTAGGCCTACCTCTTACAAACAAGGCATCTTGGGAGCCGGTTTTAGATTTCCTCCTCATCTCCTCTGATAGGAGAGTAGGAATAATCTTGTCCATCTTTGGATCTACACCATTACCACTAATTGCAACTATTAGGTTTTCCCAAGAATCTGGTAAAGAGCAAAGCAATAAAATGTACTTATCCTCATCCTCAAGCTTTACATCTATAGATGCTAACTGACTGAGAATTAAATTGAAAGCATTTAAATGTTGTGCTACTGAATCACCATCTTTCATTTTCAATGAATATAATTGCCTTTTTAGATACAACTTATTTGTTAGACTCTTTGTTTGATAAATGTCTCCTATTCTTTTCCACAATTTATATGCACTGGTTTCCACTGAAACATTTAAAAGAACAGCATCAGCAAGACACAATCTAATTGTTCCTCTTGCCTTTTTATCTAACTTAGCCCAATCTTCATCTGACATAGTTGTAGGTGTCTTTGTCTCATTATTAACCACTAACCATTGATCTCTTTCTTCAAGAAGATCTTCCATTTTTAATTTCCACATTTCATAGTTAGAACCATTGAACCTTTCAATATCTAACCTTGAATTCATTGTAACAAAAACTTAATTCCAAAATCAGCAAATTACTAAAATAATAAGAGCTCCCACTAAGCCAATAAATCCTTCAAACTTTAAGAGAAAGGCGTCCCAATACTCTACCCAACCTCAGCTCTGATACCAAATGTTGAAAAATGAGGTGTTTTCTTAGCTTAATACTTTGTAAAACTTCAATATTGCTGTTCTAAGTAAGTCTTTTCTTTGTTACATATATTCTTTGTGGGTGATTATCTTGATTAATTCATTTTACTGTTGTAGAATGAAGAGAAGTTGATAGAAGAACTAGACAGGATATTAGAAGGATCACACAAGATATACCGTGGAGAAACCCTTTCGGAAAAAAAAACTTCACCAAGAATTATTCTATTATTCAATCTCTCCAATTACAATAGCTCCAATTCTTGCTTGAGAATGCTTCTTCTGTCTTTACCAATCTTCTTCACACCTGCAATAACAATTATGAAAACTCTATTCAACTTGAATGAGATATAGAGACACTATGCAACCTTGTAATCTCCAAATGGTGATAATTACAATGCACAAGCTCAAGCCCTTGAAAAGGTACGCCATATTCCTTCAAGTTGAGTTATTCAATGAAGACTAAAGCTTACAACATGTGCTTCATCCATTTGGGTGTCCCAAACCGAAGCTACAACTTCTCCTTCACTTCAATGATAATTCCAAAGCTCTTCCTCAAAGTTGGCGCCCTTAAGTAAAGCTACTTAACTGAGCCTTCAGAAATATCTTATCATTCATGAGAGGTAAATCCAATAAAGCATCTTGGGCACCCAAGTTGGCTCCAAGTGCTTTATAGTTAACTCAAACATTTACTCAACACCATTCCCAAAGAATGGTCATCCCTTGTTAACTCGTAGTAGTCCCTATTATCTATCATACAACTCAATGTTATTTAGCCATGCATTACAAGTTAATTGAAGCTAACTACATGCAACTCAAAATAACCAACATGCATGCAACATGCACTTGCATGCAACTAAAGATAACTGAACCAAACTGAACTGAACTGAACTGAACTGAACTAAACTGAACTGAACTGAACTAAACTAATCTGAACTGAACTTAACTGAACTGAACTGAACTTCAAGCATGCAAACATCAAATCCTAACTCCTAGGATCTTTACATGCATTCAGAAGTGTTAACTGTTACTCCGTATAGTTAACTGAACACATGGTGAGTTTCACCTTACCATGTGAGTGTCCCATGTGTCCCTATTATTTAGGAACTCACTATGGACGCCCTCACATGCTTCTTACATTTAGAATTAATTACAAATGTCCATAATCATGATTATTTCATCAAATATTAATCTCATCCTAATCTTAGTGTTATTGAACACATTATAAGAATCTAGGAGATACATGAAATAACTAATGTTTAGGATTTGCAATTGAATGGCAACCTATGTCCAATAGTCAAGTCATGCAAAGCAATGATTGCAAGATATATTAAAAATGGGTTTGTTGAAAAGGCTTTAGAAAATTTTAAGCAAATGCAAGTGGCAGGTGTTATGCCCAGAATCCCAAACTTGCTAGCATCCTCCCTACGTAGCCCCAAATGGGAGCTTTAGAACCAAGTTGAGGACATCCATCAAACGAAAGGGGGATTTTTGTAAGATGTTGTGTTTGTAAGTTCCCTACATAGTGTGGAAGCATAGAATAGGCACATGAATTGTTGACAAAATCCTTGAAGAAGTGTGGCCTCATAGGCTACAACGATGGTAGGATAGGCACAAAATGTATTTTCTTAAAAAAGAAGCTTAGAAAATTTCAAGCATATGCAAATGGTTTATGTAATGCAAAAGGTTAAGAAAATACAATTAATTGAAATCATGCGAAGTGACTTACCTACAGATTTTGCACAAATTGTGTCGACCTGTCAATGATGCCAATGAGAAAATGGGTAGAGGATGCAGGAAATTTTGAGGAAACCCCAATTTTTGTACTGTTCCTGCTTAATTTCCAGACCCAATTGTCGTACTCTTGATGCTTCAATCTATTCACAGTAAAGTGGCAGAAAGCATTGGCGGCAGGGGAAGCAGTAAAATACAACGAGAAATATACCAGCGAGGAAGAGTTTGGAGGAGTGGAAACCATTAACGACGAGAGAAGCATATGACTTACATGAAGATTCTGCACAAATCTTTGTTGATGTCGATGATGTCGAGGACATTGATGATAGAAAATAGGTCATGAAACTCAGGAAAATATTATGGACACGAAATCCCATATGGAGAGGAAGGAAGGCGGTGAAGGAGAGTTAATGTGTGGCAGTGCCATCGACATTAAATGTGACCTACCTGCCTCTGAAAACTATCAACAGTTGCGGATAGATGGAAAACCTTGTCGGGTGCCTCTGCACGCTTTCCAACTATTGATGGTAAAACAGAGCTTCAAAAGCTCAAAGAGTGACATGCCTTTGGCATAATCATTCATGTAAGCATTTATTACATTAGTTGTTAGCATTTTTACTTAAAATTCCATTAAGTGTTTGTAAAGGGGGATTTTTTTTTTTGCAATAATTTGTAAATAGAGAATCAAGTTTTTCAATGTGAATATTCGATGAGAATTTGTTTTCATTGCCAACGTTTTGACATTGAGACATTTTTTATTTGATGTTGTTTAATAGAAAATTTTAACCTTCAAATTCAATTTTGTATGAAAATTTCAATGGGGCATAGCTTTCACCCTAATTATCAAATTTTTGCACTTTTTTACAACTATTAAAATTTTGCAAGAAATTCAAATTTATTTGTAATTTTAAGATTTGGATTTGCCCATTTTTTCAGAATTTATAAAAAATGTTGTTTATTATGGTCAAGTTGGCATCCAATCTTCACAACTTGTAAAAATTCTCTTGCACATTATTCTGGGGGGATACAATCAACACTAATCATTCTAGGGGGGTCTCTAAATCAAGGGGGCAATCTAGGTGTTTTTTCTAATTTTGATTTTGTTGGTTCAAGTGATCATGTCTCTCACACTAAACCCATTCCATTTGAGTATTCTTTGTAATCCTCCTAATAAATAAAAAAATAAATGTGGATATTGTGGAAAGAAAAGGCATATACGAAGAATGTCAACTTTGTAAAATTGAAGAAATGGAGAAAATTCTTCTTAAGATCATGGTATTGCCTTACCTAATCCTCTAATCCCAACACATACAATAACACAATCTATTCTCATTTAGAAATTGTGTGAGAAACCATCATATGGGATGAACAATGTAGTTGCATGGCTTGCATTGAGATCTCATCTCCCAGAACACCTATTTCTACATCTAAATTTGGCGTTGACTCATTCATAAGTTACACAGATTCTTTGCAACTAGGACATTGCTATCTTCATTCTAGATCCACCATATTTGGATGCATATCTACCAGAAATCACATCTTTGTTTGTAGAATCCCATCTTGCAAATTTGGATGACACCATTGAGAACATTGGTCTTCTATTTGATTTCAGTTTTGATGAAGTTGCATCACCATTACCATCTTTAGATATTTCTCTTGCTCACCTACATCAACTTCTATCTCTCTCCCTCTCCCACTTTCTTTATATCTCCTTATATCTTTATCTCTCACTCTTGCCCCTCTATCTATATCTCCCCATCTCTCCTTCTCCCTCTTTATATATTGAGATATCTCTTCATGTCCCCCCTCTTCTTCTCTATCTTCCTCCCAATCAATTGACCTCATGTATTGCATAAATGTATGAAAAATAAATCAAATTTTCCCCTAATTGACCTTCCACACCTCTTTGGCATACCTATTGTACACCAAAGTAGAGAGAGAGAGATAAAGGAAAGGTAGAGAGATAGATATAAGGATGAATAAATAAGGAGTGTGAGTGTACATGAGTGGGAGATATGGAGAGAAATGTAAAGGAGATAGATATATATATAAATAGATAGAGAGGGACAAAGAGGGAGAGAAATAGCGAGAGGAGAGAGGAGAAGTAGATACATATAAAAATATGGAGTGATAGAGAGGAGAGAGAGGGAAATATAGGGATGGGAAGATCTAGATTGAAATATAAAGATATAGGAAGTGATATAGAGAGAGAGGTAGAGGGATATATATATATAGACATAGCAAGAGAGATGGGGGGAGACTTGGAGGGAGAGATAAAGTGAATAAGAGAGAGATATATATAATGAGATATATAGAGAGAGAGGGAGATGGAGAGATGAAAATATAGAGATAGAGGGGGCAATAGTGATAGATAGAGAGGGGGAGATAGAGAGATAGAGATAGGGAGAAACAAGGAGTTTATGTGTGTGAGGGAGATATGGAGATATAGATAGAGATAGAGAGGGATATAGAGAGAGACCAATAATTTTTTATCAACACTATTTATTTCTAAGATACAAATTACATGCAATGAGGTGAATAGATTCTAGATATTTAGATGGGCACAATTTATTTCCACACAAATGGTTCATTTTTATAGATAGAATTTATTTATGCAATTATGGAGATTAGTTCCACAAGAGTAGATATGACCTAAACATAGTGTAGCTCAATGAACTATTAATTTGAGCTTATTACCTTTAGATATTATCTCATATTTATAGTTTTTATCAAATTATAAACAAAAAAATCATAAAATGACACATGAAACTAAATCCTAACCTTTTTATTATTTTTTTTAAAATACATAAACTAATTATTAGTTTTAATTAATTAATCTAAAATTAATAATTTATATTAAATTAAATTTATTTTACCTAGTTTTTCCTCTTTCCTTTCATGTAAAACTCTTCCA